>JARJDT010004029.1:0-20252 GCA_030264655.1 Leptusa sp. GC000079
TCAAATGTTGAAAGAATTCGAATCGAATGTTATTAACCTCCAAGTTCTATTTAGAAACAATGAGAAAACGACTTAAATCGAATGAATATGAATCTAAATTATATTCTATCAAAAAAAGTTACTATTTTCCTAATAATATTTTACAAACTCGATATTACTTTCGCGTATATTTATTATTGCATTTTTTGTAATATTAACTTTTTAGTGAGGTATAATTATATTATATTAATGGTTTTTTTTTACTCCATATCAGACTAGAAATGTAGACAAGAAGTAAGTCAAGTCTATTTATGCAATAAGGCAATAAGTGGGGAGAAAAAAAAACTAGATGAGAGGATTGTAGTCACATGTGTAGATCTTGATTTTTTAAAGTATTTTAAAATTACGATAAGTTGAATTATAATGGTGCAGTTAATAACGTGCTGGCTACTTTATTCTGTTAATTATGTTTTGTTGTTAATAATAAAGAATATGAATATTTATTTAGCAAAATATAAGTTTATTTTTCGTTTTTATTCGACATTTGCGGGCGAACTTTTTGGCTTGCTGCTTGTTGCAAATTCCTAAAATTACAACAGCACACGAACAAATAACCCTTTCCATTAGCGTCATTGTCGTCCGATAATAAATGATAAAAGTCACGTAATAGTCGAAGGCAACACGTATAATAATTTAATATCACGTGAAAACAGCAAACACCGGGTCCGGATGCTTGGCAAACAAAACAAGCAGCAGTTATAAACAACAAAACATCGACGAAGTTGAAAAATCGCTCGAGGTGCGGACGTGATGGAATAATATCTCACGTCTTCGTCCTTTGCCCTTCACTTATCCCTTTTTGCTGGAGCCTTGTAGCCTTCACCTTCCAATGTTGAAAGTCGAAACAATTTGATATATTCAAATTTCAAGCAGTTCATAAATATTTAAAGCAACGGTAAATGGTGACGATGAAAGCAACATAACAAAAGAAATTTAAATAGATAGGGAATTTTAGGAAATATTTGTTGCATTGTCCTTACATGGTATTTTTATTAAACATAAATAACAAATGATGTTAACGGAACAACTACTTGATTTTACATGGCTACTACATTTTTTTGTATGTGTGTGTGGTGAATTTAATTTTATTAAGCACATGCACAATGAATTTTGCGAATGCTTATTTTAGGTATCTTGTTACAATACATTAGGTTTCGTTGAATAAAGTTATAAAGTTTGAACATTTAATTAATTAATTAATAATAAATACATTTACAAAATGAATACAAAGGTTTTGGTGATGACTCTGATGAAGATATGTCTCTCGATCGTGACTTACATTATTTTATTTTTCATTTCATTTATTTCTTATTCGTATTTGTATTTATTTTTGGGTTTCGGATTTGGGTTAAGTTATGATACGACGAAGAGTGTATGTTAAGAGGACGGCACTATCATTCGACATAATTCGACACGTTCACGCATACTTTTTGATAAGAAGACATGTATATGAGTTTTATAAGTACAATAGGTTTTTTGTATCCTCGCAGTGAAAAATTGAGAAATGATGAAAATAGAAAAGGGCAATAGAACTTACAAACACACATACTGGCATTTCGAGGATACACAAGTACAAAGTGTAAATAATCTTACGTTTTTCTTGGTTTTTGGCTAATTTAAAATTGAAAATGTAAGCAAAAATGCCTGGTAAATTGTATTGACTCATATTGAGCAAATTTGGTTTCGATCGCTTTTGGCGTTTGGAGTAGTCCCGCAGGACGAATACTGAAATTTCGATAAAATTGGTAAAGTTTTCGATGCTTTACGCTTATCGCTTACCTTTCGGCGATTTTTAATAAACCAATATCGAAAATGGAATAAATTATTCGAAATTGCAATGAATAGAAGTAGAAAATGCAGACAAAAAGAAAGGAATGCTATAGATTTATAAACTTATACAAGTCATTTTTGGGCAAAGCGAAAAAATATGTACAAATTAACTCTTCTTATTTTTTCATTTTCATTATTAAAAACTTATGCTTAGTTGATGGCACTTAAGAACGCTTGATATTCGTGTTCGTTCATCAAACTGTCCTCTTCGTCGTCGTCGATTTCATCAATTTCGTCTTCGTCCTTGCTGGAACTTGAATAAATAATTCCAATTTAGTTTACCTCCTAAATGTTAGTATGTTAATTTACCGATCGTTAAGAATGCTAATGCTGCGCCTCTTTCGCTGCGGTGACAATTCGCTAGTGGCTTCAATACACAACAGGACAAGTCGTTTATCACATGAATAAGAAGTCTGCTCGAGTAATCGCGGCCCACGTAGGGAGCCAGCCAAGCCGACTTTATCTCTGGATCCCGTCTGCCATGCATCGCAGGACGTGTCCAATGCGCGCTCCCCATTGACTAGTGCACCATGCCAGATGGCTTTGTGCGGCCACGCTAAATCCATGAGTACATTCTTGCCACTGAAGGACAAGATGCGTGGCGGATGTGGAAACGGCGCTCCGTCGCCCTTAAACATTTCCGCCCAGGAATTGAAGAGGATCTCGCCGCGTAGATTAGACACTGGTAGTTTGCGATCCGCTTGCCGGACTATCGAATCAACGTTCTGAACCCGAGAAGAAAGGAAGGCTCTGAAAGTTCCGCGGAGTCCTTCACGTCGGGATTCCCGATAGCAGGCATAGTCGGCACCCCGAACGCCGTGGACATCACCACTGTATGGTTCATTCAAGGCGGCCATTCGCAACTGCAGGAATAATAAATGCAATGAGAATTTGAAGTGTAAATAATAGCATATTACATAACACGCGTTGTAAAGAGGCTATTACACACGAAGCAAAAAAGTTTGCGAGTGTGTATTGCCTTTACAATTCACGTTATGTACGATACTTTTCCTACAACCATTTTAAAATGGTCAAATTTTAATTTCAAGAAGTTTTGTCGCGTTACGTCTTTTAGATCTATAAAAGTTATTTTTGGCGGAATCAACAAACCAGTGCGATAATAGCTGGTTGCCAGGGCAACAATCAAAATCAACAAACCCGTGTGTAATATCGCATTTACGGCACAGTTTTTAGTGAGTTATTGTACCTATTTGTGTTACTAGATGGAAGTAGGAAATTGTTATAACCGCACTGAAAAGTAAACGTAAGCATTATTTGGAAAGAACTCACCATTTTCGCATACCACTGGAAGCAATAAAAGAATTCGCACGTAAGTGTGGGAAATGTTAAAAATGCAAATGTGAAATCTCGTGTGGAAAATTGGAAAGGATCGAATATGCAAATGCAGACTCACATTAGGCACATCTGATGCTTGTTTCGGAATGTGATTGATCAGATTGCTGACTTCGAACGGCGGGCGTAATTGCGGACTGCTTGTAGTCGATGGTGCCGGAGTCGATATCGCCACCAGTGATCCCAACTATGCACGCGGTATTAGAAAATAAACATTAATCACGTAAACGCACTCATCTTCAACAAATCGCGCTCAAATGCGCATAATTACAAACCGAACAAGGCAGGCGCAGTTAATTACAGTTAGAGCGCTTTTAATTGAAATTAATATTAATTATATACAATTTATGTGCGCATCTCCTACTAACAACTAAATTTACTAAATTGAAATTGCAATTAAGTTATCAGGGAAAAACTGACGTCGCACTATATCAAAACCGCGTTAATTATGCTCAAATTATTATGAATTGCAATCGAATTGTCGCACACTCACCGCAATGTATTGCCAGCCATTATTTACGCGCACCAACAATGCTTGCTCGCTGATAACATAAGCGAGCGTCCCGACAGGACTGGCCATCGTCATTTTCGACATTGCATCTTTGTCCTGGAACGTTACCGCTCCAGGTACAATGCGCGTGGAGAGCTCTTGTTGCTCCTGTTCGAAGATCGGCGGGCTCGCCGTTGCTCTGCCTGGAAGTCGTCAAATATGCGATAACGAAATAAATAAGTCCAAAAAGGGTGATAGTGAAAAATATATGCGGAAAAAACAAAAAAGCGAAGGTGAAGAATGAAAAGAAGGAAATTAAATTTATGCTGACAAATGTGTGTCGTTGATATGCATCTTGGGTATGTGTAACGCGGACGTTTATTTCTTGCGTTGGACGTGCGGCAATTTTGCAAAATGTCTCTGTCGACATAGCGCGAGCGGCACCATTTTTCGTGCGCTCACCTCTCGATAGCGAGAGCGTTTTAAATATAAAAGAGATCTCCGGGCGTGTATAGGATGCAGGGTGCTAGCAGCCTCCATAGGTAGGTGAATATCATGCGGTACGTTCTAAGTGTTTGTATAATGCTTGTAAATGCTGCGACTTGCTGTGTGCGAGTTTTAAAAGTGGCAATAAAATTCACTCCGTACCAACGCGCACTTGAAGTCTTGAAGGGAGCCTCTAACTAACGACATCCCCGTATGGTGTTTATTAAGCGCGAGTTGGATAGTTCCAACAATTAGTTTGCGAGCAAACGAGGGCAAAGGGTTCAAACAATTAAACTAATGTTAGACGCGTTATTAAAGTCGAATCGGCCAGTTAAACCCGCCGTCCACTTGATATCTCGCTATGAACCAAACAAATGGCAAATATTACCGAGATTTTCCAAAGATAATTGCGAGTTCAACCCCAATGACATCAGACATCAGAAAGTAATCTACTGTGGGAATATGAAGACTATTAAATTGCCCTTTTCACCCTGTATAGCCAAACAACCAAACAAAAAGCGAACTTTGCATACGCGATTTACTTAAATTCTCATCGCTTCATCGCCAAACTTGGAGATTAAATAATGCGCATTCGCATGAACGCATCGTATGTACTCCATAGTAAACCGAAACCTGTTATTCTTTTCTTTTTAAAACAATAAAATCATAAGAAGGATGTCTTATTCTTATGTCTTGAGGCATAACTTTTTATTATCCACGAGAGAGGAATAAAATAATCTTTTCAAGTTTCAGCGCAAGTCTCAGATAGACCCGGAGAGAACGTCGTCACCGTTTTTAATCATTTCGTAGGTATTCAGGTGCGCGTGGCTTGGGTATCGTCAGCATGGTAAATAAACCAAAGGAAATAATTGCCTATTCTATGTCCTATGTCTACGTACGTTGTAGCATTTACCTGTTTTCAATTCTTTAAGCTCACGAAGCGCTTTCAGTTCGTCTAAGCTGCTTCGAGTTGATCCTACTTGTTAAATGCGCGCATTAAAAACACACACAAACACACATGGAAAGCGATTAAATTCAATGTCACTTGCGATTCAACTCATTTAATTAAAACTATTAAGTTGCGCGCCTACCTGGTCGGAGATTGTAGCTTGGTGTGCCGTATGCGGAAATGCCGGGTTCACCCTTGGGACCTGTTATGGATATGCCTGGAGCGCCCGGTGGGCCCGGCGGACCAGGCACTGGGATGTACCGCATCGGTTCCTCACTACCGCCGGGACCGGGTGGACCTGGCGTGCCATCACGTCCATCCCGCCCTGGAATGCCGTCGAAACCACGTTCACCTTTTTCACCTCTCGGACCCTGATTAAGAAAATTAACAAGTTTACATGGAAAATGTAAATATAAACTGTTGTGTTGTATAATTACTCGGCCATCGCCTGAATCGCCTTTTTCACCCCTGGGACCCGGTGTTCCTTGCAAACCAGGTCTTCCCTAAGAAATCAAATTCACGCAACAAAAAGCAGTCAGCGCACAATTTTAAAACAAATCTAAGATAAGGTGAAAACTTACTTTGAGATTATTCTTATGATCGCAAACAACAAAGAAGTATACATATGTTTTGTTTAAATATTTATTGAAAAAGAATTGAGTACTTACCATCCAACCTGGAAGACCGATATCACCTGAAGGACCAGATTTACCGGGTGGTCCAGCCGGCCCAATAGGCCCTGCCTTTCCGCGTCGTCCTCGTTTTCCAATATCTCCTTTATCTCCCTAAATAAAAACATGTATATTTTGTGCGTCAAAATGAAACAAAACTATTACTTTGACAGTTAAAATCTGCGTGTCTGAGTCAATAACACTAATAGGTCCTGGTGGACCACGTTCGCCCCTTTCTCCTTTCATTCCAGGCGGGCCAATCGGTCCTATAGGTCCATTATTTCCAGGTTCGCCTTTCTCCCCTGGTAGTCCTGAAGCTCCGTTCATTCCTGGCACTCCTGGAATACCTGCCTCACCTGCTTCGCCTCTTTCACCCTTGGAACCGCGTTCGCCCAAGTCCCCTTTAGCACCGACTTGACCGACAACAGTCCCTTCATATTCTTTATTGCCGTATTCGAAAGGTAGCCCTGGAGGTCCGGCAGGTCCAACTGGACCAATGCCACCTTTTTCACCCTTTTCGGCATTCTTGCCATTAGCACCCGGGGTGCCTGGCAATCCGTCTAAGCCAGGACTCCCTTGCTCTCCTTTAGTGCCTTGTGTTCCCCTTTCCCCAGGAAAACCTCGATCACCACGTTCTCCCTTTGAACCACCTTCTCCACGTGCACCCTTTGAGCCTTGCAATCCGCGTTCGCCTTGTAACCCTGGCGATCCAGAGGTGCCAGGATCACCTTTTAAGCCAGGACTACCTGGTCGAATCGCACTTTGTCCCAGAACAGCATCCTAAATAAAAGTACAAGTTTCTAATATATAAAATATTTTTATTAGTTTTAAAGATCATTGTAACCTTGAAAGATGTTCGAGGTTTCCAACTTGGCTGCATGAATTTCAAGTGAATGAATGAGAATTATAAATAACAATAAATGGTCATAAAAGAAGTGGACTCACGTCAGTATTTTCAAACTCAACAGGTCCCGGTGGGCCAGCAGGTCCAGGTGGTCCTGACTGTCCTGGAATACCATCACGTCCACTTTCACCTTTCTGCCCTTGCAATCCTTCAGGTCCAACAGGCCCCCTCTCGCCTCGATCACCTTTCTGCCCTGGTGGTCCTTCGGCACCTCTTTCACCTGACATTCCCGGTTGCCCGGTCATACCAGGCGGACCCTGCTTACCTTCGGTGCCGGAAACACCAGGCGGTCCAGGCAGCATTTTTGGCATCATGAAAGAATTCATCAAAGTGGTCATGTTACAAGAACACGTCCCCTGTATACACAAAGTAAGAAATGTTCTACGTAGCAGGAAGTTGTTGGGTTTAATTGAAAAAGTTTACCGTGCTACCGCCAAGAGATTCGCCTGGAATGCCTGGTAATCCTGGCGATCCCGGTGGACCTGGCGGTCCCCTTATAGGCTCGCCAGGAGGACCCTGGAATAATAAAATTTGCACGAATGTAAAGAAGCGCTGGAAAGCCAAATAGCATATTTACTCTCGGTCCAGGGTCGCCTTTCTGTCCGCGATATTGTGCGGGTCCTTCAATCGCAGCGGCAGGATCATCATCAAGTACTTTATTACAGCAATTTTCAGTTAAACATTTGCAGTGCTTACCGTTGGGAGGCGGTGGTGGCGGCGGAAATGCCAGGAGGCCATCACCTCCGCTGCCTTCTGGCACGATATCATCCTCTCGCACCACCTGCAAGAAACTTTATAAGCTTCTTCTTGTCGTTGAAACTACATCTACTTAACAACTTTGCTGTAGTGTTATACTGTTTTAGTATTGGCACAATAAAAAAAGTATTGTTATAGTTGTAAAAGTGACAAATGCTGCACAATGTAAATTTAGACGATAAAATGAGATGGTAGATGTCAGGAATTCTTGCATAGGTAAACAAAGAAACAGAAAATATACACAGTGTGATCAATGTGATTAAATTACGTTTCAAAACACTTTGTATGAATTTAAATGTTAGTTTCATAGCTGCAAGTTGAAGGCACTTGAAGATTATAAAACGCTCGTTTCATCCTTGCGTTTCATCGTCTTAGTCATATAGTTATGTTAGACGCGCATGCATAAAACTAAAGATTTTCATACTTACATCCGAGTGAATATCGTTAAGTGAATTTGAATCGGGAAAAAAATCTTTGTCGCTAAACCCCTAATGAAGTGAAATAAAAATAACCAAATAAACAAACAAAAACAAAACAAAAATGATGCTTCCTGATGGCAGTGATGGCACACTTTCACTGATAAGATGTATAAAATTGCGATTGAGAGGAACATCGCATTACCTTAAATGTGGTGTCACATTGAGTATCAGCCATATTGGGATCGTCATAAATTTTCAGTTGATCCATGGCGCCCTTCAAAACAAATGTTTAGCAAATATTAAAGCAAGGGCACATCGCACTCTTGGTGGATGCGCCGGACTCGCGACCGACCGAAATCATAAATCACGTATTACTCCACTTTCCGCAGAATGGCATCGCATAACCAGTGCGTGTTTACCGAGTTGATGCGCTGCATATTAACCAAATGTTACAAAACAGCATTTTTCCTCTAATCCAGACTTATGACTCTATTTTTATACCAAACGAATATGTGCAGACCATTGGCTTGTATTCAGCCAAGCATGGCGTAAAGTGAAGCCAAAGTGTCGCTCGTTTGGTAACAGTATGTTATGATTGTAGCAATGTGCTGCTCGTTCACCCCGTTTACCTCAAAACTCCAAAGAGAAACGAGAGACATGAAAACCAGCGGGGTGGCTATACAAATAGGCACTACAAAGTGCAAAACTCTCAGAAGTTTGTATTTATTGTGAACACGCAGTATATGTTTGTAGTTTAGCGTTGTAGAAAATCTATTAACATAAACTGTGGAAGCACGGTGTGCGCTCATATCTAAACTACCATATTAGAGGTAGATTACTTCATAGTTGTTAGACTATACGACTTCTAAACATCAAACTATTACATATTCAATAGGTGCACGCCAGACAAGATTCATAATTATCGTAGTTATACTGCTAGTTTAGCGCAAGGACAAGAAGGGTGAAGGAGGAAGGTTGGTAATGTCTGAACTGAATGCACCAGTTAACTAAACATATGAAATTCGCTGAAAACCACGAAACGTTCTTTTGATGCGAAACGAACGAATCATCCAAAACTTCAAATAAAAACCTGCACTCTAAGGGCGTAGCGTTTGCACGAATTCCGGAGAAAATTGTGAGGGAAGGAACGAAGCGCGCCAAAATGTGCACTGATCCAAAATGCGATATTAAACTTTGAATTTTCCAGCACTCTCTCGAAAGCTAGTGCCACGACTACTACAATAGCAGACAGACAAGAGTAAGTATTCAAATAACCGGCGCATTTTCGGTCACGTTTCGGAGATAATTTAATCTTAATTCAGCTAACTTGAGGAATGCGAGCGCATTCACAGATCTTCATAGAGATTAGACGCACCAGCCAATATCCAGAAGCAAGTCGAGAGAATCAAATCGGGTAACGAAGCCATCTTTCGATTTGTGCAATTCAACAATTTATACAAAAACTCGCTTAATATGCATTACCTACTTAGCTTAGGTGGAGCTATGACATTTCAAATGCGGTGACATTCTGACAAGCTGCCATAATTAAGTAGTCTCCGTAGTCTCAACGTCTCGAGTATCTACTACTGCAGGATGCATTTAGTATAATGTTCTGAAATCCGATTTTATATGTATGCATTACCTACAATTACAGTGCTTTCTGGATCTATTTTTCATCAACTAAGCTCATATTAATTATGTCCCCATATATGACAATAGAAAACATATTCATAATTAAAAATTTCCAGAAAATGTATTTCGATCTGGTGATGTAGCAGGTTTGCCAACTGGAGGAATCGAATCCATGGATAATTTGATGGAAAATGGATCGGAAACAAACTTTATGATACGCATTTAACATTAACTATTGAATGCACATTCAAGCATGTTCATGTTAATAATGTTTAAATTTGTAATATGAATATACATATGCAGCAAGCAGGTCTGGTTTATGCAGATTTATATTCGTGTCTGAGTCAGTTGCGTGCGGCCTTGTATAGAGATTTCGCCTGAAAGGCATATCTATTAATCACATGTTACACACTGCCTGAGCCTGAGATTTTGCGCCTGGAAGCAGAGAAGTGCAGCTGACTTTGTGCACTGTGTGTTACATCACGGAATCTCTGCACTCGTATGCAGGAGCTCGTTGTTCACATAATCCCGAAAAGTCATGTATATACGGTCTAGATAATTAATACAATTAAATATTGTTTGTTGCTAATCTAATTAGGCGCAGAGTTGGCGTGCATTTTCTTAATTAATGTGCAACAAGCAACAACAAACACACGCGGCAATGTTTCAGGGTATTACGAATGAGTATTTTTGGCGCGAAAGAAATTAATAATGTATATATATAGGAGCTTTCTACTCATGGCCGAACCTTGCGGCTTGAGAGGTTCCCAAGTGTGGTTAAATATTAACGCCTGCACGGACAGCATCTAATGTAGGAAGTAGTAAAACTAATTAAAAATATAAGCGCTGAATAGCTTTCTAATTGTCGAGTGATTAAGAAGCGCCTTTTCATTCACCACATACACGAAAGTGCTTTCTTCGTTAATGGATGTACCATAACTGAGCTCCTTGAAGAAAATGAAGAAAAAATAAGCTTTTTGTGTTGCGCACACTTGGTATTGCAGGACTACATGTAGGAGAATACCGAAAGTAATTTATTACGATGCCATTATGTATTAAATCGACTAAATAAAAAATAAATAAAGTGAGGAAATGAAGTGAGCCTGACGCGCGAATGCGAGTCGCAAACAAAAAGCTTAAATGAAAAGAAAACAAATAAGAAACGAAGCCTTGCATTATCACAAGAATCTATAAATCTATTGAATAAATTTCTATAGCAAAATTAAAATAAATTTCTAATAAAGAAACCGAAAACGAAGACGATGAGGCGATTTCGGAAATATCTTCAAAAATCTCCGCTAATGTTTTTACAGTCAATTTCAACAAAATGTTTATATCAGTTTTTTGATATTATTAGAAAAGTTTTGAATGAATACGTTATGTATTCCGAAAGGAAATCATCCAAGTGGATCAGTGCAGACGACTCACTTGCTTGGATTTCAGCATATGTATGATTTAAAAGTTAGAAAATTACCTTTTCTGCTTTTCCGAGTCACTGCTGCAGTTCATATTTCAAATTTGAAATTTCAGCAAGTCGTTCAGGCTTCTGTTAGATTTTACATTACTCTATGAAAAGTTCATTAAAAGCGACCTCCAATCCAATCTATTCAACTATTTTACATTATACGGAAAATATGAATTTGAAAAAATAACTGCAGTTGTCAGAAATGAGAAATTATTAAGTTGTGTGATTTTTACTTTTTGCTATATTCATAAGTACCATACAATTTCAGCAACGAATTTAAATAATGAGTATGATTCTATTTGAAAAAAAAGTAACAATGTAATCACGAAATTTGTATCTCCAGTTACTGTAAATAAAAATCTAAATCTGATATGTTGAATGTACGAATGTTTGCTACATATCCGAAGTTAGTGATTATCTTTGATTTACTGGAATTTATTTTGCATAAAAATGAAGATTCTTCCTTGCTACCTATGGTAACAGTTACGTTAGGCATAGGTATGTTATGTGGAAGGCCGCGCGGTGTCGTCGGGACATAAATGTTATTTACGGTAATAAAATAAAATAAAATCGGCTGAATGTAAATCGTTCGTTTCGTTTCGGTCGGTTTTATAGGTTATATGTGTATATCTAAGTATCTAGTCTGCATACACAGCCATGAAACGCGTACTTTTATACTGTTCAGTTTCAGTTGTTCAGTGTAGTGTGTGGCCGACTTCGGTCTCGGTTTACTTTTGCCCGCTTCAGCCGGCTCCGAGATTCGAGTGACTCCTGGCCTGATAGTAGTCCTTGTGTGTCCTTTATGCCTGCCCGACTTCTGGCAAAGTCGTACCTTCCCCACCGGGAAAGGACAGGGCGAAAGAGGCAAAGCAGAGAATTTATAACGCATTTCAATCGGTCCAACTAAAACGACGTAACCTATACATTCAAGTTTTACGTTTCGTAAACTTGCCCCTTTGCACACACCAACATAGCATGCACGAAGAACAGTTGTAACAATAAATCTAATAAAGAAGTGCGACAATTCGCCCTCGCACAACAACCAAGGTGCGGGACGGCGGGAGCGAAAGCAAACAAACAAGACTCAAAATATTACGCACGTCCAAAAAGTAACCGCTGTGTAAACTAAAACGGGGCGTTAAAAAGCGCCTCACACGCAAAAAATAAAAGTTATATTTGTTTGGTAGCGCAATAAAAAAGTCATTAAAAAGATCTATATTGAATGAACCGAAACGAGATGGGTATTAATCGCTCTGGAAGTTCATTAGCAATTAAAATTAAATGCATATTGACTATTAATTACTCGCTTGTTGATAGCGATTCTCGTCGACTCGCGAAAGATGTTGAAGAATCGGGAAACTTTTATAGTGAAAAAATGCAAACGATGGAAATTCGCCGGCCAGATTGGAAGCGATGCGCGCTGATAATATTCGAATTGAATAGATAGGTAGGGATTGAAATGTTTAAGTACACCAAAGAGGTCACGAATGTAAAAGTCGCCCGGGGCAATAAAAAGAAATATGTTGCCTTATCTAAATCGAACGAAATGGGATAAAGCTTTTCGTCCAAGTTGCGCACCTTTCCTGATGGATCTCCAAAGTGGACAACGTTCTGCCAAACGAGCATCAATTACAATACTTCCACCTACTGCCCAACTTGCACCTACATTTTTCGAAAGGATAAACGATAGGGAAGTCGCATTGGTCGGGGATAACACCCGATATCCATCACGGTTTTCTGTTTATGCGCAAATTCTTCAATAAAAAGAAAATGTTTTATTGCAGTCCTCTTATTCTTCCTCAAAAACAGCTTATTTAATTGTGCTAGTTTTAGCAGACAAATTGAACTACCGATAAAAATCAGCACTATAAAATCACTTGATGTTGATGGGCAAAATTCAAACGAATTTTACAAGTGCAATTTTCTGTATCAGTGGCATTAAACTACTAAAAAGTAAATCAATTAACGAGGCTATATCTAGTATCGGGACGCTAATTTTCGACTGCTTTATTTAGTTTTCCTTATGGTACGTACAGGGTAATCATTTACTATGGGGATGTGTTTGAATTTCGCGCCAATTTCGCTAGTGTCTTTGACTTATTTTAATTCGTGCAAGCTGTGCGGTTTGGGATTTGGTAATGGCAACATCCGGAGTTTAAAGTTGGCGCCAAATTCAAATACACCCCAGGATTAAATGATCACCCTGTACACTGAAGTTGCAAGCCATAAAAAACACATCAACAAATCTCCAGAAAACACGACCAACATTAATAATATTAATAAAAACTTTAATGCTAATGTCGAACGTTGAAAGAATATTTAAAATTTATTACGTGATGTGTAGAAAAATGTTTCAATGATTAATGCAGACATGATGTAATAAGGAATGAAAATTTAAATTTTACTGCAGTTCTGCATGCAGTTCAAATGGGACAAACTGTTGAATTTTTAATGAAATGTGATTGTAATTATATATATACTTTTTAGGATTTATATTACAATTAAAACTTTAAAGTTGTTTTTGGGTCATCGATAACGGTATGTAATTATACACAAATGTGTCGCTTTAATATGCAATATGATATGCGCAAAATGGATTTGCAATTTTCCATAATACATTAAATATTTCGACAAGTGTCATAAGTGCATATAGAACATTATAGCATATAAGTAGAATACATTAAAATAAATGATAAATAATGGCTTTTACAAAACAAAACGTTACTCTTTGATGGCGCATTGATAATTAATTGAATTCGAACAAATATGAAAATTTAATATCAAATAGCTTTTAATTTGATTTCATTTATTTCATCAAAAATGTCAAGTTCAGATTTTCGGAAGTTTAATTATGTGCATCGGATATGAAATGAACGCAAAATTATGAAAAATGAAGCTTTTCCAAATGAAGAGAGATGACAGAAATAGATTCCGTTAATTAAATAATGTGCTTTGTAGACCATTTGCGCTGGTTAACCGTTAAAGCAAAACTATTTTCTCCATCAAAAGGAAAGTCCGCGGTGGATGTATTTGGTTTAAATGAATTATCTTTTCTAATATGACAACGCGCGCTTTCGTTTCCTGCTTTTAGATGTTTTCTTTTTCTGGCAAGTAACGTGCACATTTTGTGGCAATGGAAAGCATTTGTTTCTCAGGTTTTCCACGTAGTTCGAATGAAGGGAAAAATAATTAGAAAGCGATACTCGCGATACGCGCAATTGAATCGAATCGTTCGAATAGAAAATGCAATTTTAGTTTTCAACAACAACAGATGCCGAAGCGGCTGCATTGCAGCAACTCTTCAACTTGTCAATATGTGTGTGGGGGTGAAAGGGCAGGGAAAGAAATGAACGAATAAATTGCATTTCTTTATAATTAAATATTGTAAACTTTGATAACGTACAAGTTATGTCAGTTTATTTGAGTTAAAAAAACTTAATTCAATTTGGAAACTTTAAGCGGGTTTTTAGTATCAGTCAATCAGTGTCGATGATGAAATGCGCTGCAAATTGCAAACTCAATATCGCAATTAAAGATTTCTAAATGAAAATGGACTATTTTGTATCTAATTTAATTGAGACGTAAGACTGAATGAAATGAAATCAATATTTAAATGAATTCAAGATGCTGAAGCCATTTTCCCCTTTAAACACCACCGTCAAATTGCATTTATTGCCAGGGCGTATAACGACGCTGATGACTTTGATTTCGATATGAATCGAATGTGATTGAATTTAAACAACCAATCGACGTTGTATTATGTTTATAATAAAATTTCAATTTCAATAAACGCTAAATTTTCCACATTGCTTCGGCTCTTTCGTGCAATTCGAATGACAAAACCGAAATAATGGCAAATCCGATTTTATGACGCGGGCATACTTCTTTATTTGTTCATGTTGTAGGTAAGTTCGATAATATTAAAAATAATTGGATTTCTATTGGAGTGAAGCATTTTGTGGTCATATTTTGGACATTTGGGACCTTGTTAACTTCTTCTTTTATTTCTTCATCGCAATAGCTACTAGACACTTTAATGAGGACAAAAACAAACTCAAATAAAATTCAACAAACATAAAGTCTTGCCCTGCTGTTGTGTTGTTACATACTTGTAGACTTCTACTTTAACTTAGCTCGGTTGCGTTTATGCGAACAAAAAAATTAATTAAATCGTAAGCTTATAGTTGCGAGTTTTTGCTCTATGCGGAACGCCTATCCCAACACGTTGTTATGAAACAGTTGTTGGCATTTATGATTTTAATCCGTTTAATCCCTAGAAAAGAATGTTATTTTGTGCAATGCGAATAAAGGCATGCGTATTTAAATGTGCGGATTTTGCCTATGTATATACGAGGTTTAATTAGCGCGCATTGTGCTTGGATTTGTATTTTTCTATCTATCCTTTTAAGGTGCGTGTTTTATTAAACACAACATTGTTATGAGTTTTGCAACAAAATTCTGTAAATGTTACGTAAAGTGTTAACGCATCTATCATATACATCATAATTTCTATCATAATATCAAATAGTTGTAAAACGGCAGATGGAAAGTACATGCATACGAGTGCATTGGTTTCTTAAAAAATGCGATGCAGCTTGAATATTGCAATTTTCATGCACTTTACAGCAGCGCTCTTCAGTATCAATAAAATAACATATCGTGCATGCGTTCGTAAAAGCCCCACATAGTATCCGCACTCAACTTTGCAACTTTTGAATTCAACACCAATATGTGATATGTTGAATTTTGAAAGTTGCCTGATTTGTTGACAATGAGCGTGCGTTTGGTTTGGCGCAAAAAATAAATAAAATACGAGAATGTCTATAGGCGAATTTGAAGGGAACATCAAACAGAAACACGAAAAATATGAATTTTTCACTGCACGCACATACAGAGGCACACAGGACACAAGAACAGAACAAACGGCAAAGGTTGAATGAATGAATGGCTCGATTCATTTTAATGCATTTTGGGATTTAGTTGTTCGACTCGCTGACGATGTGCGTTTATGTTTAATAGAGTGATTTCGTGATGACACGATTCGAATGTCCCATCACACACAATCAGACATCAGACTCGTATGGCGTGGCATGTGTGGCATTGTTAACTGTTAACGGAATTTCGGTGCGTCGAATTTATTTGATTGGACTGTATGTGCCATCGCATCATTTTTATTGGAATCAAAGAATTTAATAAAACAAAAAAGTGCGTCAGATGAAATAATGAATAGATGAACGAATGGATCATGATCATGTTTGACGCTTTGCAATGCTTTGCATTGCTTTGCATTGCGTGTCAGAAGTGAATGCAGTTGATGTGATGGTGTCGTAATAAATCGTGATTACAATAAATGGCATGTTGCCCATCATAGGCACAGGGTATGAAGTATGAGCGTGATGATGATGTTGGTGTCTGTCTGGTTGAATGCGGGATTACCTGACGCAGACGTGCAGGTGTTGGGTCATAAATATGGTGCTGATGGAACCATCCGGCGATGGATCCGATCGTCAGCGTGCCGGAGAGCGCCAGAAGACATAGGCATAGGGCCACCAGGAGGCGGCTCTGACTCGACAGGACCATCGCCATCGTGAGCACGTTTTTGGGGGAGGCACCACAAGATGGTAAGAGAGTAATCCGAAAATGGGTTTAAGTTCACATCACATTTATTGTATGTGCGGTGGTGGCGGCAGCGAATGAATTATTTTACAGTTTGACGGCAAAGTTTAAATGTGTAAACGCGCGCCTCTGGTGTGCGCATATTGTACCAACAATTGTTGGGAGCTGAAGCTCCCGCGTGGGGTGACTGAATGCGGGACGAACGAAGACTGCTCCCGACTTCCCGAGTCCCGACCGAATGAATCGGCCGTCGGCTGGATGCGATGGTGTAGTTGCCGACTCCCGTGGAACCGGTGGAACTGCGATCTGCGCATCGCCGCCGCCAACACGAAATTCGCTCCATGGCATTTTCAACTCTCTCGCGAAATAAATTAACTAATTACGTATGAATGCGTGTTTTTAAAACTCATACCCACTACGCTACCTGAGTTACTGATAAATGCAACAATCTGAATGCGAAACTAATTAACTGTTTGTTATCTCCGCGAATGAGCTTTTCTGTCATCAGTCAATTTTCTTCTTTATATGCGAATTGTGCTAGGGGAGCAAAGAACTTCAATGAATAGACATTACCGCGAGCCCGAGCGTAAACTGCGAATAGCAGGACGAGGGAGCAAAGTTTACGTATAAAATAAAAGATTCACTCATTGTTTGGACAGTAAAAACTTCAAACTGCGACGCTTCTCCTTCTCGTTTGGCTTCTTAGTTTCTTACAACTCTTATCGAAAGGTTTATATTGGATCTCATTTCCCTTATGCTGCTATCGCGCTAGAATCTCGTACTTCGTTGAGATTGGGAGACAAAAAAAGTCACGGGGCGAATTTAGCAGGGCGCGATATCGCTAGCTAATCAGTAAAAGATTAGTCGCAATCAATTTCCTCGATTCGCTCTGTAAATTCCAACCATCAGCGACAGGTTCATTTGCGTAAAGCCAATAACACCCGAAATCGTAATCGAACATGATCGCGAAATAAACGCGATCGTAATGTATTGTCACCTGTTAATCAATGACTTCCTCATTACTAACACGCAGCCGTAATTAATTCTATGACAATTCAAATGCGTCGCTGTGTATGATTTCGGTTGGCTCGTGAGTCGTACGCAGATTTATTGAAGGTAATTAAACGCGTACCTCGTAATTCTCGTCGATTTTCCCGCCCGCTTTGGCAATGTACAGCGTCGATGCGGACTCGAAGACCAATTCGAGCGGGTCGCGCTTCACCTCCATCGTGTCGTACTCGGCGCAATTGAAGAACAGCGTGATGTTTTCGGCGGTGACTTTAAAGGCGAACTTCGTCCACACGTTGACGAAGCGCTCCACGGTGAAATACGCGACGGTCTCGCTCTTCAGCTGCGTCGGGTCGGTGTAGATGAGGGAGATGATTGTGGTGCCGTGGGATCGATTCGGTGATAATTTGACGCCGAGTTGCACCATGTTCTCGTGCGAGTTTACAACGGCGAACAAGTAGCCAGTACGTGCGGACGATGGCCGAACGCTCATCAATATGGAAAACTCTTTGGGTAGTTTCTCGGGAAGTATTCCACGATAGGGGATTTTCACATCGGAGCCGATTCTGAAGCCGAACCCGGCGAAACCATCGGAACCGTCTTCCTCCACGTATTGATAACGCGAATCTTCGAACGGAATCTTAACAGCTGTCAGAAGGTCATATTCTTCTTCTGCAATTAAATTAAAACAAGATTGTTAACTTGATGAAATCTCTTTGTGGTCAAGTCAATAAATTAACTCCCTCGACAGGGCACGGGTAGTAACTTTTTTAGTTCATTTTATCTGAAAGCGATTATTTGAAAAGTTGGGGAAAACACCATGCAGAAATTTCCAAACGAAGAGCAAGTTGGCACAAAGTGCGATAAACGTTTATATTGCACTTGCATTGGTGCGTGGTTAATGCAGTTTTACAGCAAAAATCGCGTCTACTTTATGCTCGCAACGCGGTAGTACATGTGCGAAACTTGTTTGAAAAGGGGTGAAGCTAATAAAATAGATCTGACCCGCTGAACGTATTTTATTAGATTCTTTATGTACGCTCCGCATTTACATCAATCTTCATATGACGACCTCTTACAATAAAGCATGCGGTTTTGGCGGTTTGAACTGACAAGCTGTTTCCAACTTGTGGCAGGGAGTAAAAAGAGAACATGCAAAATTAAAGCGTTTACTAAAAAATTACCCCCAAAGTGTCACATTTATTTATTCATGTGTCGCCATGCAAGCAGCCAAGAAATACCCAAAGGAAATTTGCTCTAATTTTTTCTCTTTCAATAGCAACACTTTTAAATGCGCATGTATAGTCTTCCATTTGCTCGCTGGTCGTTGCTAAATAAATTTCACATGTTCTCTTCTTCTTCTCTAAGCGCATAGTTATTTCCTTTTTCTGGCATTATAGGAGTACGTGTAAAGCGCGCGAATTCTATTATTGTCAAAAAATATGAAGACATTTTACACAGAAGGCAAGCCGCTGGTAATTTCGACGTGTAAATGTAATGCAAGAGTGTGTCCAATACGAAATAATTTCCTTATCATTTCCTGGCATGGAAGCGTAGACGAGGAAGTTTTGGACAACCCTGTTTGTAAGCCTGCATTTGAATTGTAGTTCAGTCTATTAAATTGCAAAACGGTTGCAATTCTTTCGTTGAATTTTCATATAAAGCAAACGGGATGCAAGCATGCATCATGAAATATATTATTGTGTAACATTTTAAATTTGCACGAGACTTCATCATTGCCTCCCACGCGATACATTTAATATGCTTGCAAATTCTTGCCTGAAATGTGAGCTTATAAAATTGAAGCAATACTATTAAATTCCTCCAGCAACCCTTATCTTGATTCCCTTAATTGACAGGTTTCGCATTTGATTTTTTCCACACTTATTGAATTTTTGAAATAATCGGTTAAAAGTAAAAAATTCCAATGAAAGCAAAGAATTCAACTTAAACAACTTTAGATGCTTTCAAGTTTTGTTACACGCAAAGAGACTCATTCATATAATTCTAGGAAACTTAAATGCGAATGATGTATTAGAGGCGCGCATTATTTATAATCTGATTAGCTTGTATGAAATTATATACACTCCCGAAATTATATAATAAAGTAATAAACATCCGAACAGTGACGCAGTCAGGTAAATCTTGTCGTGTAGGTGCAAATGGAGTTTACTAACTAAGGCACTCACTGAGGATGAGATGTTTCTCTAAGTGTATAAATGGATTTTCAAGTTTTGTCGGTTTTACCCTCAAATATTTTCATACATTACTTTTAGACGACGACGACGAAGATGATGATTATGATGAGAATTCAAATTAATTTGTAAGGTTGAAAGTGTTCAGCTCCGCATTTTGTGCTGACGTTGTCGCATTTTATTTGCAAGAAATTTCAAATATTTCAATGTGAAATGTAACGATGAAGACTTCGATTATTACAGGGAGAAGACGGTCACAAATTAAGACAGAAAGGAAAAATGATGAATTTCATTTGGCCTATCTTCCTATCTATAGTGTGCTATCACGATGTCTGCAGACTTATAATTGGGACGAATTCGTGTCATTTCTTTTTCGATTTCATTCGTTTGAAGTTAAAGACAACGCCGACGGTCGACGTTTCTCATCATCGCATCGTCA
>JARJDT010004033.1:0-17275 GCA_030264655.1 Leptusa sp. GC000079
TAAAAAGGACGCAAAATTTAATTGCCTTTAAGTTCCCTGAAGACACTTTTGCCCTAACTATTAGGGCTGTCCAAATATTCGAGAAAACCACCGAAAAATGACAAAAATCGCAATAACTAGAAAACTATGGGAGATACAGAAAAGTCTCAAATACAATAAAGACGCAGAAATCAGTCGATAAGTAATAAGTCATGATCTGAATGCAAGTGAATTGACAGTATTTTAATTAGAGTAGAGCGCTGTGGAGTTTTAATGAATGGAACAATCCAACAGTGATACTTACTATAAAGTATTGTTGATGTAATTCATAGTAAAATGAAATGTACCCCTGTCTATGTTGTTAATGTTGCCACATCAACACTTTTTATTCTTGGCTCCCGTTAAGACATGAAGGAGCATGCAACAATATAATTTAAGAATTCCTCTATGTAATAACACAAACAAAGTCGCCACGTGTAGGTGATTCGCCAATTAGCAAACACCCTGTATTATTTTCTTCTAAAATTACATTCCAAACGCAATAAATAAATAAATAAATTTGAATTATTGTGTAAATTTATTAATAGTGTAAAATTGCGTAAAATTTCCTACTAATTCAGTTGAAATGTTACATCTAAACTTAAATATTTTTTAAAATAAAATAATAATACATCAGAAATTCCTTCTGTATCATACTAACATAAAATAAATAGTTAAAATCCATTCCATTTGTTCAATTAAAATTCAAACAAATGCGGTTCTTCCAACTTGTTTGTTATGTAAAACCGTAAAAGATGATCGATGCATGATTTCAGATTGATTGCAAATATGCGCATGTCGCGAAGAACCAATTTGTGCCTGCCTTGCTGATTGAACGCTAAAACTTCCAGGAATTTTCCACGTGTTGGTGCAAAACGACATAAAATCTACAATTACATTTATTTTCAAATAAATATGATATAATTCTCGAAGTATACAGTATACATTAAGTAATTGTGTGCCAATCCACCCATGATAAATTGCTAGGGTTTCGCTGTACGCTACTTTCAGCAAATGTGCAAATGTTTTGATCTCTCTACTATCACATCGAAGAAATAATTGAAATACACGTAATATATATTGGAGGTCTCTAGACAAATTAAATGTTAATAAAATTTGATTTATAAATAGTAACTTTTTTGGGTTTTTACCTTCTCAACCATTGCAATGCATTGCAAGCTTTACGTTCAGCCATTATCAAATCTTCTATCATTTTATATTTTTCAGTATTTTTGTTAAATTTTCTTTCTATTGTCTACATCAGTAATAATTTCATTAGCTAATATTAATTCATATGGAAAGTGGCATAGTTACCAAAATATTCCTATTTAAATCGTGTTTGAATGCATCAAAAATCTTGCTATACGGTTCTACAAGTATTATGATACCTTTAGAAGCTTCAAGGAACGCTTGAGTCTCAATGTGTCCATCATGGACTACTGGGAAAGGAGTAATTTTTTTGGTAAAAATAGTGCCGGGAATTAGAGGTACTTTGCTTTGGTCCGGTAAATCTTTTAATAAATTCATTATAGGTTTTTTTGTTTTTTTAGGTCTTCCTATCGTATTGGTATTTTTAGGAGGCATTGCTACAAATAAATACTCCAATTTTCCTAATTTTATAAATTATAATCTGTTAAAATAAAATATCTGTGATCTGACTTTTTATCACTTTTAAAATCTCTAATTGTAAACGTTACAATTTTGAAAGACTACATTATGCCAAATAATGCCAAACTCAAATAACTTGTCAATTTATTGAATTAAAGATCAATTCCTGTGATCAAATCTTTGCCATTCAAAGTTACTTATGATCATTTGCCCATAGCAAAGTTTGAAAACTTTTAAAAGTTTTTGGCGCCAAATTTAAATGAATGCAGCACTCTCCAACATCGAAGAGCGAAACTTCTCAATTATCTCATAGTTTTCTCGTTTTCAGAGTTAATTCTCACTGCGTTCTAGGTTTGGTTGGATTCTTAGGTTAACAACATCAACTAAGCTCAATAATAAACATTTGTAAAACAATTAAACTTTTAATAAAAATTAAGTATGGACAAATACGAAGTAATAGGATTACTTGGAGAAGGATCGTTTGGTCGCGTGTATAAAGCTAAAAGAAATTCAGATTCTTTGTTTGTTGCTTTAAAAGTGATCAGCAAGGTAATGTTTTCACTTCATGTTGATTAAACTTCCAAAAAATCTGTTATTTCTTAAATAGAGAGGAAGATCAAGCAGGGAATTGAAAGGACTCAGGCGAGAATGTGAAATCCAGAAATATCTGCATCATCCCAACATTATTCAAATGTTGGATTCTTTTGAAACAGACAATGAAGTAATAATAAATAAATATTTCAAACGAAGCATCCCAAACAAAAACGAACTAAAGTTAACTTTTATTTATTTAGATTGTTGTAATCACGGAGTTTGCCCACAAAGAATTGAACTACATCTTGGGCAAAGAGGGTTACTTACCTGAAGAAAGAGTCCAGAAAATAGTCTGGGATTTAGTCTCAGCCTTATACTACTTACACTCACATAGAGTACTTCATAGGGATCTAAAGCCTCAGAATATTCTCCTAGATGCCAATAATGTAGCAAAACTATGCGATTTTGGTTTTGCCAGGAATATGAGCACAGGAACACATGTCCTCACTTCCATCAAAGGGACTCCTTTATACATGGCTCCAGAATTAATAGAAGAAGAACCTTATGATCACAATGCTGACCTATGGTCACTTGGTTGTATAATTTATGAATTATTAGTTGGAGCACCGCCATTTTGCACTGCTTCAATCCTGCACTTGATTCGGTTGATAAAACATGAGCAAATTCAATGGCCAACGTTCATTTCCGATCATTGCATTTCATTCCTCAAAGGGTTGTTGCAAAAGAATCCTGCCAAACGCATGGCATGGCCGGAAATTCTCAACCACCCTTTTGTACACGGTCATATTATCATCATTGATAATGCGTCAACAATGGCATTAACACGGCCCATGTCAGCGAATACTTTGGAAGTAAAAGAGAAGCAAAGAAGTCAACATATTAGTCAAAAAATTGCTCACAAATCGAATTTGAACACGAAAACTAATGATCCTAAAGATAAGCCAGGCAAATCACGCACTAGCAAAAATAGCCAAGAACAGGAAAAGGACAAAAAGCAAGCGACAACTTCCACCGAGACTAAAATACAACAAATTGATACTGATTACAATGAAAAGTTTGCTAAAATGTCGCTGGAAATGTATAAAAACACGCCTGAATTGACTAAAGCTGAACCTATAGATTTTCACGAAGATACAACGCCGATTGAAAGTGAAGAATGGGTTGTTTTTATTCAGAAAACTATCGAGGAAGTTATCGCTGGTGAAACTACTTGTTTCCTGCAACCGGGCAGCGCTAACGTCTTAGTGACACCCCTACGAAATCCGCGTGCAAGCGTTAAAGTTGTTGGCTTAGTGGCGAATCTATTCGCGTTACCGTTTATTGTCCCAGGAATTTCGAATGAAGTCAAAAAACAAGTACTGAAAGTCTATCTCGATAGCAAAGTGGTGCCGAATTTAATGTACTCATCGAAGTTATTAATACGTTTTAAAGACACCAGTCAAGACTTAAACGCGTCTAAGTCAAATGAAGTGCGAGAACGCAAAGTTGTCGATTTGGAAGATGATGAATTGCAATGTTTGGAACACATGTACTTGTTGATTTGTCACTTGGTGTATGTCGAGGACAAATTTGTCAGTCAATTCTGTGATTTTGTTGTTGTCTTGAATATGTTCCACATTTTCAAAGCGTTTTTGCACTTGGGCAGGAAACGATTACGAATCGTGACAGATCTTTTAGCTGTGCTTACGCAAGTCATGCAAAAGAATCCCGAAAATGTCGAAATCATTGAAAAAATTATCGAAACGCATTGCAATAGTTCGAATGAATCGAATGAACATGTTGATTTTATTGGTATGTTACGCTGCAATGAGTCCTTATTGCGGGAAAGGAGTTGCAATTTTTTGCTACAAGTGGGGAAACTGATACCCAAAACGGTTGAGAATTTTTGGAATCAAGAAATACGGGATACTCTCGAGGCATTAATGTATGATTCTGTTGAAAATGTGCGAAATGTAAGTATATGTATAGTGAATTTGTACAGAGTGTTCATTAATACCCTGGATTCATAAATTACAGGCAGCTGAATTGACTGTGGACGAATTGAAGGTCCACGAATTTTACACGAATAAATCTGATGAGGCAGTTTCAAGGTAGACAACACAAACGACGACTGGCGACATTGCGACACATCGAAATCGTGGATACATTAAAATTTAATTAAGATGTAATAATGTGTTATTCTCTTATTTTTAAGCATAGTTCATGATGTATTTTTAAATATTTATTAATTTCTATTTGTGATATAAATTTATATTTTATATAACTTCTTAAATGACTTAACTAAAAATGCTTTTAAAAAGTTTGTCTTTCTAATATATTTTATTTGATTTGCTATGAATAAAGTTCAATAACTATGAAAAAGAAGTTGACGAATCCTGAGGCTTAAATTGTTCCAAGTCACATGCGCAAGCGTAGCTCAACTTGTTTTCTAACCTAACAAGGAGTGGATGATGCTTAAACGTGTATTTTTCGCGTCAATATTCGTATTTTCAGCGGTAATTTCCCGCGTTATGACAACAATACGATTTAAATTGAAAGTAAAAGAAGCATGGTAAGTTGTTGCACAATTTAATTGTTCATTATATATTTAAAATTGATGTAAAAGACCAGTAGGATTATTGAAAACGACTTTAGCGTGGGTTTGGCGTTGCCGCGCTCTGCGCTGATTGAAAATGGAGGCTTTTTATGAAGTAAAAATACGTTAAAAGTTATGTCGTTATGTCTTCAAGTGTTCAACATTTGAAATGCCATTTAAAAACTGGTTAATTTTGCGCCTTAATTTAAGTAAAGTTCATTTAAATTTTATTTACACATAAAGTAATAAAATTTAATACAGATACTTCTTTAATTTAAACTTTTATTAAATACTGCATTATGAAAGGAACTGCCAATTGCAACTACGCAGAATGTTGAATTATGAACCGAATTCCCTCGCAAAGGTGACTTACCTTTCGTTCTCACGATTTGTGATTTGTGCACTTGCCTTGCATCCGCAGCAGTCTGTAGCCATGTATTTAAGATGGTCAGCTATCTGAAACTTTATCTTGTTTATTTGAATTTATGCTACTTTTGCATATTAATTTGCATTTGAGCTATACCTATAAATGATTAAAAATTAAAATAGTGCGAAGAAACCCGCGTAATAAAATGGCACTGTTTTTGTTTAAGTAGTTAATATGTATATGACAAAGATTTATGATTTCTTGGGATTATCATTCCACTTTCGGATAAACTTTCAAAGATTTATGCATTTAGGAATATCTGCGACGACAATTTTATTACATTGTTTCTTTAATACACAATCTAAATCTCCGAAATATGACAACCAGTACTGTTGAAACATTGCAAGATAAAATATTTGCAATGTAAAATTGTAAAGCATTTAATAGTAAAGCAAATAGTAAAATAACATGCGGCGCGGCTCGAAATGCGGCGGCGACCTTGCAGTTCATCGAACCTGCAATATACTCGCTATTTATTATTCAGATGCAGTTCGCCATAAGGTGTTTTATGCGTAATAGATTTCCGTTCAAATGCCTTTCTTATTTTATTCATTTATTTCGATTTGTTAGCGCGCAGTGCGCTGTGTCTTTGCCTTTGCATTGCAGCGTGGCACCTACATACTTGCAATACGATATGCGTAACCAGTCTTTGCCGTATCGGTTAATTGAAACTAAACCAGTCACCAAACACAATCGGCGGAATCTACCAACAGCATTCAACACTTATGTTACAGACTCCGAAGACAATTCTATAAATAGCGCAGCTACTTTAGATTGACTGCATTGTTTTCCTTAATGGGCGAACTTTATCTTTTTTGCATCTAGAAACAATTCAGTGCATTCTTAACTTCTTGTTGACACAATCTAATACAATACTGTTTGCAGTGTTTGGTTTGCAGTTCACTAGAAAACTTCTTGCACTGGCAAGTGGCTAATGTTGCAGGACATTGGCTCATACGCACTTATTGCATTCAACATTCTGCATTGTTTATTCTGCGATTGCTACTCGCATGCGTTGGAATTTGTTTCTTAATATCTATTGTCCATGGACATGGGCAAATTGAATTAATTATAATTTTTACAATTTGATGCAAATGAACACAAAACATATAACATGCCTTGAGCAAATGTTTAAACTTCTTGTATACTTATACACACAACACACATTTGGCATTTGGGCAAATTTTGGGCATTCTTTTTTCGCTGACCCAAACATACATTTAAAAAGTTTCTTGATGCTCTCTCAAGTCGTGTTTGTGTAGAAATGTCAAAGAATTTCACCGGGTTTTGTATAGCAACCAATATGTGCCTTCGAGAGGTCCTCGACATCTTAAAGAAAGGCTGTTGCGACGCGAGGTGAACGAACCCTGATGCCTGTCCAAAAATAAAAGTGGGAGGAATCTTAATTCCTTCGACAAGACACATAAAGAGGAGCAGAATTAAAATACACGCCTCAGACACATCACACCATGATGATAATGGTGCAATGGCCAAGTACCAAGGAGATAAAGTACAAAAAGCGTTTCGGGCATGAGTCAATTCTATGGCTTGTTGTCTTCGATGGTCGGCAGTTGTGGAACGCTGAAGATTGGAAATAGTCAGTAGGTCAGTGGACCATCTTTCGTCTCGTTCCGTTGTTTGGGTTTGGCGTGAAAAGCGCACGAGGGATGGCCACTTCGGAAGTTCCTTTCTTTTATATATATTCACCAGCGACAAGAAGAGCAAAATACATTGCAGCAAAAAGCACAAGAGCTTTTATTCGAAAGTACGCGCGCGCATTTTGTAATGATGAAATTTAAAGAATATCATTTTGGTGCATGGTAATGAACATAAATTTAGCAAGTACGTGCTTCGAGTGCGAATCGTATTTTTGGCGTGTCATTAAAATCATCAAAAAATAAGGCATAATGCGTTCTGAAATTACATCCGAAAATGATGATTGCTACTTGTATGGGTTGTGCATCATGCGCGCACTTTGTTTATGTTTCTTTCGCATGCTGAAAATTGAAAAAAAAACGGTAGTCGAATTTCGCTTACTACAACATTGTTGCAAAATTGCATCTCACTACATAACTTAAACATGAGCATCTTGCAAGTAGATCAAGATGCATCTCGTCATCGTCTTTCGTGTAGGACAATCTCGTGTACTCAGCAGCTGTATCAAATAATTTCATTGAAAAAAAATTGGAACGAAACACAATACCTTTATGCGAATAACGGAAATTATTCACAATAATAGTTATTTTTTGAATTGTTTAATTCAATAACATTTCAATTTTGCTTTGTTGGCTTAACTTGATTTTTTCTTGATCAAGTTTTAATTTATGCTATAATTTGTCATTGGCATTTGTGATTAACGATTATTCAATAACAGCAACACAAAACTTGCTCAAACTAAACCGCAATCATTTTTTCTAACACGCATAAACATTTCTACGAATTTCGTGCATAATTCTCGCTAAAAATCTGTTTCATCACATTGTAAATCATATCATACAAGGGGCATTTAGTAAATATCTTAAATATTTTTACAACTTCGCAATATTCGCAATTTTTGTCCCAAAAATATGTTGTAAATTCTTAACAGAGCGTCATTGATTGGCAATATCCATTGTCAAACTACACAAGTTTACTTGTTTTTCAATATAAATTACTCAACAAGAGCGCAAAATTATAAAAAATGTTAATAGTTTTTTTTTTAATTTTAAACTTTAAACATTAACAAGTCGCCGTTGTCAGTATAGTGCGTATGTTTAACATACATACAAAAAAAGTTACAAAATTCGATTTCGAAACAAAATGAAATCTGAAATTGCCATGTGTATTTACTCACACATTAATATGCGAATGTGTGATCGTATAAAACGCATGTAGATGGTATGTAAGTTACTTACATACAGGACATTTAAGATGGCGAAGTGCATGGACGACAAGTATTTATTATTCACTTCACTTGTAAATATGAAATGTTTGTAAATACATTGCAAGAACCGGTCGGATTTTCGAATTTGCAGCAAATAAACGAGGATTTTCAAATCAAACAAAACCGTTTATTGTGACGATATCGATCTACACGAATATCAATCCATAAAAAAAAGTTAACGGATAATAGGACACAGGTCAATATCCTGTTTTGTTGTACATTTATGGGTCAAAGAAGCATCGCCGACGAGCGTTGACCAACAAACTGAAACTGAAAGACCCAGAAGGGCTCCACTAAAACCAAAAAGCCGCCGAAAATAAATTCAAGTTTATTGACTTCTTTTATCTCTAGAAGTCAGTTCAAATAATTATTTTGTCTATTCATAGCTGATGTCTGGTCTTAAATTATATAAGAAGTGACTAAACTTGGAACAACTTGTTTGTCCTTCATTCCCTTGGAAATTTCTCAATTCAACAATTCATTGTGATAACTTTATAGCTGCTATTTAAAAAGCACTTCTTGTAGGTTTAAATAAACGGAACGATCTCCGAAGAACAGAACGAACGCGATGGAAGACCCAGTGACCGGCATGTCTGGCTGTTGTTGCTGGTGCTGGTGCGCTTCGTGTCTTGTGTGTGCCACTCTGGTGCTGCTCGCACCTCGAAGCCAAGCCAAGCATGCCGGACAAACACACATCGAACATCAACCTACGAGAGTAAAAGTGATCCGTTACACAGCGCAACGACCCCAGCGAGACTCATTATTATGTCTTCCATTCTCATTTATCGTATCTTTATATTTTATAATAGATTATTATAGGAATTACCAATCGACAATCTATCTATAAGTAGAGGACTAATAAAAAAAAGACTCGTTAAGAATACATTAATTACAGTTTGAAGGTCTTATTACCAAATATTTTTAAATGATGATTATTAAGCATTTAAATTAAATTCAAACAACCATCTAACATACAATTATTCACGTGTTTGATGTCTACGACTAATTTTTGATGAATTTGTGGTATGTGTTCTATTCGCCTGTTGAAGTCTCCAAAGGAAATTCAAGTTTGTGTGTGATGTAAGTTGGTTTGATTTTGAAAGAAAAATAATTGTAACAATTTGTAGCATCTTGGGCAATTAAACTAAAACGATATGCCAAGTAATATTAAATTATCACTTTGATGGATGACTAACTTATGCACAGTTGTTGCTGCCGGTTGCAAAATTTAGTACGCCAATTAATCAATTTTCTCAATTATTATTAATGTCAATTACCAAGGCAACTCGTGTGTCTTTTATTACATTTTATACACTTGCAACATTCTTTATTTAAGTGAGCATAATTTACAATTCAAACTGAATAAACGACGCGCGTTACAAAACGCATTTTTCTAATGCTACTTTGCCCAATTCGAATAAGATAATTACAAGCAATTATAATTGCTGAAATTTAAGGCAGTTTTTTCGGAATTTGATTTAATTTGATTATTTGAGCGCAAATTATTGCGAGTGTTTAACGCTTCAGTTTTTACAACATCTTTGCATGACTATAATTAAAATTATGCAATAATTACTTTGACTATTAACGCGCCATATTTAACATTAGAGACAAGTTTGCGCACAAAGTGAAAACGACGAAAATTCGCCATTTTCAAATGATCCTTCGCAGTTATTGCTTCGAATTCGAAATCCTTGTATTTTGCTGGATGCGATTTCGGATGCTTCATTAGTACGTTCGAAGCTGCTTGTGCTTATTATACGTGGTTCGTAGTTGGACCTACGTTCATATCACATGAATGAGAAAGTCAGAGCCAAGGCTGAAGGAGTTCGGTCGCTGACCTGCTGCAACAGTACTAGGTGTAAGCAGCTGTACTGGTAGTAACGCACACGCTTTAAAAAGCAGCGCACATGCACGGGCACGCACGTTCCACACACACGGAATTTATATGAGCACACATTACATTTTCATAAAATGTCTTCGACTACTTAAATATTTACATATACATTTATTTACCATGTGCAATTTACATTTATTTGTTTACTTACATCAAACCTATTACGATTTGCATACAACTTTTAATTGTTGTTTACAATACGTACCAACAACTCACAAGTCGCACACGCGGGGAATGTTTACAAATTGAATTTCGAAAATGCCATTAAACTTTTAATGCGAATATTATGCCGTTGTGCATTCCATTGAGAATGTATGTATAGGTACTCGACGACATTTACACTTTGTATGAAATACGCGCTGGGAATTTATTAGTTTCAATTTGAAAATTGCTACATTATCAATTTACACTTAAAAATCTTGTTCTTTCTTTCATTGATTATATAAAAGTTCTTTGACTCCTGGTTTAAACTCTTCAGATATTGTGTTCGTAACAAACCAGATCTTCTTGAGCGGTAGCAGGATTATTTTTATTTTAAGGATTACCTAAGAATTTGGAACTTTTTTAATTTTTGCCAATTGCCAATTTCTTTATCAAGATGAGTCAAAGGTACCAAGCAGATGTAGTGCCAAAGTATGCAGACTCTCCAAAGAGCCAAAGAGGAGAGACAGACGCCTTGCTTATTGGCGTTCTTTTGCGGTTGTAATAGTGTTGTACTTATTTAAGAAAGTCGACGACTCTCGACTCGTAATATTATAAATAAAGGTTATTGACTTTCTGACCAAATTCTACATCGTGCACACATACCGACAATATTTAAAACGACAAGCTGCTAAGATATCATGCATAAACACAATTGGCAATTGCAATGGGTGAATGGGGAAAGAAATCCAAGTCAGATGCGAAAAACTGATTGTGCCTGTTTTATGACTTTCAGGAATTTCCTCAACAAAATCAAACAAATAGTTCCAATTTTCGTAGACATTTCATGAGTTTTTAAGCTTCAATAGATATCCAGTCAATCTGAAAGTTGAGAGGTTTTTTGCTCAGGCCGAAATTGTGCAACGAAAACGGTGATTGTGCTGAATAAAGAAAAATCAAGTGCTCTGCGCACGCACGTGCGTGAACTTTGTGCACAATTATCGCGCGTTTTTATGTATCACAGTTTTTGGTAGATTCACAACTATCATCAGACCAGGCCAGACCAGTTCACTTCGACCATTAAAAAGTCTTCACCACAAATCGCAATCACTCGATTTGGACAAGATTTTAAATTTACGCATAGCAACAGAAATTTCGTTGGTGAACAGAAGTACTGATGATGATGTGTCCAAAAATTGCAACATTATTTTAGTTGCTTAAAATTGAAATTAAAATATAGGGCATTAAACAAATAAAAACCTTCATTGATGAATGCGCTTTTCCTCCAAGACGCGCTAAGAATTAAAATTTAAATCAAGTAGACTAAACAATTTATGAAATATTTGTAACTTTACTTACAAGTTAATGTTAAATTTAATAATTTAGCAGACTAAGAAAAGACACTGCAAATAACAGAATAACACACAATGAATGCTCAGTGCAATGTTGCAATGAAGCATTTGTTTCGTTTGTGTGATTGTGTGTGTTTCGTCTCGAATTTGGGTTTTTAGAGTAGTGAAACAGAAACAATTCAGCAATTAGTAGTCGTCGGTATGATGAGGGCATCGCACTCGGCAATAAAACAAAATGGAAAAGAAATTAATAGTTTCTAGGCGAAGAAAAGAAAAAAGTGTTAATTATAATAATTCACCAAAGCACTTTCATGCGTAATTGGTGTGGTTACATGAATCGAATATGGGCCGAATGCCTATGTGTATGCGTGAAGAGTTTTTTCATGTTTAAAGCATCTTTTTGTTTGTTTCTTCCGTTTCTTCTTCATTTAATGCGTGCCCGATGGCGAATTTTAAGTGAAATTAACCCAAATTTATGCGTTGGAATACTTTTTATTCCATAATGAAATATGCGAGTTTCATCTCAAGAGGAAACTTTTTTTACATCCAAGATGAGTCAAGAAGCAATCATTAAAATGTTTGAACAAACTTCTTGCAATTCTTCAAAAATTTTTTATTGCTTTGTGTAATTATTAAAGATGACTCCACAAAAGTTTACTTTTTATAATTTATTAAACACACAAATTAACAATTCATCAATGCAAGGTCTTTAAATTTAAGATAATTTTCTCGTTTTTAACATTAAGTAAATGGTTCGACATGCTGTTGCTTGGTTGGACTTGGACATCATGAGCAAACGCGAATCGAATTTTTGAAAGTTCAATTGAGTCCGAAGTGGCGAACTGGCCTGGCCGATGGTGGTTCAGCCGGATTTGTTACTTTAATGCGTGTATTTAATATTTCTCATTTCAATACAAATGTGTGGGTAATAAGCCGCCGAAGACGTAGCGTAGTCGATGAGAGGAAAGCCGTCCGGTACGCACATATCAACACAAACACATCTGCATCAAGCGGCACTTCCATCATACGCAAGCAGCACGCATAGTGGTGTAGTAGGTCACTAAGAAACTTTCAGTAGGTGAACAACCCGCCTGCTAAATGCCAACGAACTCCGACGATGATCTAGAGATCTATACACGAATATTTCTCAGCACCTGCAGAGTCGACGAACAATGGCCACAATCAGATAACGCATAAATTAATACGCAGTGAACGAGGGAAAATTAAGGACAAGAGGAAAATGCGTGAGATGTTAAGGATAGCGACTGGTTGTTCGCCATCTGGCGCTTAGGATGACAACCAGAAGCACCACTTTCGATTTCGGTTAGTTTCTTCATATGCTCAAAACATGCGAGTTGAAATCTAAAGACTAATTGAGTCCATATAGTTGTGTAGCTTACATCTTACATACGGGTATCAGATTCGCATCAAAACGCGCAATCTTTGCAAACAGTTGTTGCTGGCGGCAAAAAGGCGAGCAAACACTAAACGTAAACGCATTCCGCTCATGATGCCTTCTTTGCGCCACAGGAATAGTTGCGTACGTGGTGCGCGAACAAATTTATTCCTAGCTTAACTTAAGTAACTTTTTTTAGTTGAACATTTCGCGCACAACGCACATGCATTATCCACGGGCAGTGGCAGTGCATTCCTATTCCACGTAGGTATTATATTTTTTCCCAAGGCTTCATATAGCAGCATCAACCAAGAAAGAGTCCACTGACTTCAATGACTTCGCCGGTAGCGACCGGCGCATTCTAATGCAAATGAGAAAACGTTCAGGCCAACGCACCCGATGTGCGAGGTAAAAAACGAAAAACAGCAAATTAATTTCAATAAAAATTGCAAATGTGCGCGAGACACATATGTTAATTTCCATGCAGTTCTAAAAATAGACAATGATTGTTAAGATTAGTTGCTTTTATTCAAAAGCGGAGTAAAATAAAGGAAATAAGTTGTTATGATTGTCACGAGCGTTTCGGAAAGTAGAACATGAAAAGTTTACAACGCGCAATAAAGGAAGGAAATAATTGAAGAAAAATGAAACTACTTTACATCTAAATTTCAAGATCAAGAACATTAATGACTTGCTGCGGCTGCATGGGAGAGCGATAACTTTTTCCCATTTTTCGCACTATTGACAGAGAGAGTGCTCTAGTTTCTATCGAGAAAGCACAATTTCTGTGTACGAACGATGGAAAAGTAATAGTTTAACCTATATTTTCGGATGCGTTTATTACTGTCATTCATTGCACTTTCGCGCATCTCTATTAGGTTTTAAGACGAGCCATAAGCGGTGACTGCACGCTTTTCATATGGAAATTAATGAACACGCATTCAAAGATGTGAAATCTTCAAGCGGAAATATCTGAAAGTAAAAATCTCATTTTGTTATTGTTGATGTTGTCGATATCATTAAATGCAAAAGTAGTTCATCATCGATTTAAAAGTTTTTATTATAGGATATAGGTAGTTGATTATTATGGTCATAAGAATTAAACGAGATTATTCCCTATCAACTTTGTTTTATTTATAACTCGTCGCGTGTCTTATGATATTTATAGCACTGAAATGCTCATTTTAGCTTCATTACAATCATTTAACTAAACTAATTTAATTCACATCTATAACTTATAATAAATTTATAAATGTATTTCATACAGAACAAACTACATACGAAGCAGATATATTGCTATATTGATGTGTGTTTGTTGTTATGCTTGTTGTCATCGTTTATCATAAAATAGCGAGCGTTTGGTCTTCTCGCGTAGTTGTGGCCTTATTTCGTTGCGTTATCAATAGCCAACGACCCTGACACACTGACACTGGACTAGTGCTGTTTAAATGATCTAATTTTAAATTGAGACATTTAAATTACAATCATAATTGCATATGTGTGAATGAAACAGAATAGCTATCAATCCACGCACTTTTGTTCAAATTCACAAATTTAAATATGATGCTTGTTTAAATAAGCATGAATTATTCTGCTAAGTATTGTAAAATAAAAAAAGAGAGAATCAAATAGTGAAAATCACTTTGTAGTCATTATTATCTCTGCTATAGATATTTATGTCATTAATTGTGTGCGTATGGTCATTATAACTAGGTCACCACAATAAAATAGATGACCTTGAATTATCAATTTTATTCATCATTTCATATTTAATTTCATTTAGTTTATTTCAATTCAAAAGTGTGCGTGTGTTTATGTTTAAGTTTAGAAACGTATGAATTGTTTAAAATTATATTAGATTATTCAATATGCTGAATAAGTAGGCAGTCTTAATGATGAAGATGGCAAGTTTAATAAATTGATAAGCGTGGAACGAAAGCAAGCAAGTTGGGAAAAATGCATAACCCAATTTCGTGCGCGTTGAGATGATGGCAGTCCTAAGTAGGTAGCAGTATCCAAAGTGTGCTAGATTTGGAATATCAGAAAAAGTGATTGTCTACTTTCATCATACGCATCATGCATAGATACGAAGAAACTTCTTCGGCGTTGATGAACTGCCCTGCCTCGTGGGGGCAGTGAACCTACACGAACACATACGCATTAGGCAAAAAGAGAAGAGCGGCAAGAATTGACTGAAGTCGGTTGGCGATGTCGATGATTTCACTGCCTCGACCTTTCTCCGCTTTGGTACAATAACCTATCATCCTTCCGATGCTTGTCTTGTATAGGATATTTATAAATAGAGGATGCATTTTTTCCGCAAAGCGCGCTCGGAGATTCGAAATCGTCGAATCTACATATTATCAACAGTCGACTGCCTTCGGCGCCCAAACAAAAACAAAGAGAAATTTTAGAATTTAACCTGATTGCAAATGTTTTGATTCTCGAGGCTTTTAAAATATCAAGTTCACTCGAATGGGATGGGTTTCTTTCGCGTGTTCTTTGCCGGCTTGTTTAAATTGCAATTCTTATGAGCGTAGCATAAAATTGCACAAGTGCACGTAGAGAGTACTTTTGCTGCATGAACTTATATTAATAAAATAGCGTGTTAAATGCGATAATGCGAAAGAAGTCAACGAACAGAAAAGCCAAAGCAATGCCAATGTCCTGTCCGCTAGAACAACTATCGACCGCTGCCGTCTGAAATAAACGCATTTAATTCATTTCGCACTCGCGCGTTCGCGGCGGCTTTGCTATGCTACCCTAAGCGGTCGAGTGGTAGAGCAACTAACCTTTCAGTCAGGACGAACGAGAAATGGCGAAAAAATGCTCCATAGTTGGATATCATCCACCTTCCCAGCTCAACCAAGCTAACCAAGTCGGCTTGTTGCTATGCGTGCATGCTTGCCGGCAGCGATGCACCACTCAGAAATTTATATATAAAAATAAAGGATAATCTCGCATCCAGACGAGTTTATTGACCACACTATCCTTTCTCACCATAAGAATAAATTAAATCAGTATGCCTAGCATACCTACCTACGTAGGTATAAAGAAGGCATTGATCTTCGCATCTCTGATCACGATGAGGGAGAAAAAAATTTAATTGAAGCGGCATTTTTATCGAATAATTTACACAATCTAAGACCTGCAGACGTGTAGCTGAAATAAGAAAAGAAAAAATAAGTGCACTTAGTACGCGAGCGCATGTGCCATGTGCATGTAACGACAAGTTGAAATTATATGCATTTTTTCTTCTTATTCGTCTGGTTGGTTGTTGGTGGATTCATTGAACTTAGTCTACCTATGCGGAGTGGTCGTCCTTAGATTTTCATAAAAATGAATGCATTGCCCCCACGGTTGGTGACCCCATAGGGACCACCACGTGCACTGTGCACGGGTAAGCGTATAGGCATGCACCGGACGAATGCATCAGCTATCGGCATCAGGCAGGTTGGTTTCGCTCGTTTTGTGCCCGTCAAGCGGTGTTGTTCTTGCATTCGTTGGGTTGTCGTTTGTTAAATATGTTCGTTTTATAAAATGCTTCTTAAATGGAGTGCAGTGCCGCGGTGTCGGCGACGTCGGCGTTGAACTCTCCACCAGTCGGCGCGACGTGAACATTCTCAGCACAATCGCGCAACGACGACCATCAACCAGCAAAGTCTAGACGTTTGGATTCTTCGAAATTCAAACGACAATCACACTAACCGTCGTTTTCAAATGAAAAACTCGTCTTATGTCCATACGTCCAACTTTATTGTTTTCAGATTTATGAATTGCTAGGACTTATTGTCCTGGTGCTCTTCTTAATTTGGTATTTACTTGGACGTACCACAAAGAACTTGCCCCCAGGACCACGGGGACTACCTATTTTAGGTTATCTACCATGGTTGGATGCGGAAAATCCTCATTTGACATTAACTCAATTGTCGAAAAAGTATGGAAACTTGTATGGTCTATACATGGGTGGGATTTATACAGTTGTCTTGAGCGATGTTAAATTGGTGAAGAAAGTGCTAGCTATGGATGTGACCACAGGCAGGGCGCCACTCCACTTGACCCATGGTGTCATGGAAGGATACGGTGAGTTTTTACAACGCTTTCTTCTTCGAAATTATCTCGCAAACAATCATAAATTACTATCTGCATGTGGTGTTGTTATTATATGAATTATGAAAATAATAAATGCGTATATGAAGTAAAAAAAACTATAAAGAGTACGTTACTATTGTAAGTACAAAGAGCACATATGACATACTGACCCACTGTACCCACATTACCGTGCTGGGCACCAAAAACCCGTCGGGTTAACGACCGTTTCACATCTTATTAGGCGTCGTGCACCATCCGCCAGCAAAGATATCCTTAAATTAATTTACCTCA
>JARJDT010004051.1:0-18939 GCA_030264655.1 Leptusa sp. GC000079
CATGCTCTATAGCGTTGCAAGTTGTGAATATGAAGCAGAGATATAAACAAAATTTCATTTTGAGTAAACAGACCTTCCGTGAATTTACTTTGCACGTGGCACTTAACGACAAACGACTACCATTGCCCTGGTTTTACAGCTTTTTATTGATGCATGTATACGATATGTGTTCGCAATGTCTAATCTGTACTCGGAATAACTATTGTGCCTCTTTAACGAATGCGCATTAGAGCCAAAGTATAGATAAGACTGCGCTTTAAATGAAAGACATTATTGCAATTTGGAATCCAACGATATTTTGAATGTTTCGATAAGCAAGTAACATCGCATGATCAATTTCGAAATTTCTAACGTTTTCTTCGTTCTTGGCGCGCGTAATACTGTTGGACGAAAAAATGAATGTACTTGTGCTCGGTACCCTCTGGTGCCCGGTGCCCTTATGCCTGCGACATTAGGGTGCTCTCTCTGTTGTGCAGTGACTGACCCAATGCTATCTGTAGGGTGATAGAAAAAGATAGACGCAATAAAGTGATATCGGTTCGTTGGCCATGAAGTATTACAAGCCTATGAGCACGCTTCTAGTCTTACCGAACGAAACGAACAGCTTGGACGGTTACGTTGTTAAACTATAGCGCACCTGGCTTTTGCCTCTCCCTTGTTTTCAGTTTTCAGTCTTTATGTACTTAACGCATTGTGTGTATGCTTACGGCCTTAATGTTGCTTACTACGTCGCGTATACATCAGCGGTAACAAAACTAATGTTTAAAAATGTGCACTGCAACCAGCAGTCAGTCATTCAAAACAAAATTCGTATTTCATGTTCATGTTTCGTTTTGCGAACAGTTTGATGGGCTCGTGTTACGTGAATGACCTCTTTTGCAGCAAATGTCGTAGTCACAGCGTTTCGTTATTGGCATCATTGTAATTAGAAATTGTGAAAAATCCCGCGCGAATTATTACGATACGTTACAACGCTGGAATGGGATATAATTGGTGCATTATTAGTCTTCATAGTTACGATGTACTGTTGTTCCTCTATGTATATACTCCACAAGTTATAGAGAGATAGACAGAAAATGATGAGGAAACAAGGAAACGAGCGTAAAACGACCAAGTCAACACGCGACTCTAACATAATTTCATATTCATGTAAGATGAACATCAGATATGGTGTTGCTGACTGGTTGAGATAAGAAAGATGAACCAATATAGATGCAGGAAAAGTAAACTAACCATAATGGCAAATATAATCATCTTAGCAAAATTACATTTGGCATTTTCATATTTCGCTAATTATTTTTATTTCTAATTGTTTGAACGCTGCACAATGACTTTATTAGTGTTGAAATCCTGATTGAAAACAATAGAATACAATTTTACAATTTGTTGAAACTCCAAACCAATTTCAATTTCTTAGTAAGTCTACCGATTTACAAACGCCAAATGTTGAACACATGTTGATCTCGTTTGAAGAAATCGAGAGAATCAACTGAAGACGTTGAAAATCCAGGTAAACAGCAATCTGTTGTGTATTTTTCAAATTAGGAAGATAGGGCATGTCATACAATAAGTGAATCGAAGGTCCCTCAACTACTTCTTTAACTTCCACATTCTACAAATGTTGACTCAAAGGGACACTTTTCTTTGAATTTTCTGGACAGCTGTTCAGTACTGATAGACGAATAGATCGTAGGCTTCGTAAGTCGAATACAATTTTATGTAACATACGGACGGAGCTCTTGGATGGACGCTTTATAAAAGTAGAGGTATCTTTGGTATGTATGCACAGGCATTGAATTCGAATCCATCATTTACTTTAGAAATGTCAGCACAATAGTATAGTGCATTGCATGCACATTCAAAAGGGCCTCGCGCATTGTTGTTGTTTTCACTATGCGCAAGAGCGCAAGTTGGGAAATTTCAAAAGAAAATGGAAAGGAATTTCACAAGAGGCTAAAAAATATGAAAGTTTAAAAACTCACCTTCTGTTGATGTAAGATTTCCATGCCATGCTTCGACGATCAACGAAAATGTGGACTAAATTGAAATAAACACAAAACACAATTAGTACATTTACTCGCATGTAACAAATAAGTATATATGCATATTATATATTTTTTAAATGCGTAAATATCAAATTTTATTAAATTTAACAAATTACATATTATCTGAGTATAATATAGCACACACAACTTACACACTTCCAACATAACAGAGTAATAAAAAAATGTTACGATTGCGTGAAACAATAAATTGTAAAGTTGCTTCTTTTTAATTAATATCTAAAATGGCAGCAATTTTTAATTAAACACGTACGCGCCGCTTCTTGGAGGACATACATAGTATAGGTGGCACACACACGTTTTCATTTGGTTTTAGATGAACGACGAGAAAACCGTCCCGAGAACGCAAGAATCTACGCGAACGTTCGAAACATATAAAACTTAAGTAAGTAAGTACTTAGTTATGAAGAGAACGCGACTACGTCTTTATTCATGCATTGAGCGAGATGGATACACATCTTAAACAATAATAAAACCGGTTGAGTAGAGTATAGTACACCTCAGCTCATCGTGCTTCTTGTTATTGCACTCGAAATTGTGGGAAAATAACATTTCAAAACCACCTTCCTTTTTCTTAGCTTCAGCTTGTCCGTCCGTTCGGTTCTTGTCTGTTGTCTTTTTATTATGAATTGCATCGTTTCATTTCGCATCCCGATTTCGATTCAATTCAGCGATGAAGCCGAGCTCGAGCAAGTCTTTATCATTTATTTCCAGCTATTTAACTATGGCGAAGTGTAATTGTCGGTCATTTGTGAAATGAATTTTGCACAAAGCAAACATCTCAATATAAGAAATGTAAACGCAAAGGCAAGTAAAGTACGCGCTACTTGTGTTGTTATAATGCCAGACATCAAGATACCGTGTGCATTTACATAATAAGTTACGCTTTCCAATTTTATGGAATCGACAAGCGTAATTTTACAAACGAATATGAATGCGAACACGCTGCGAAATGCATTCTATATTGGACTGGATGAGCAGGAGCACCGAAGGATACGAAAGTTGAAACGCGCACAACAAACTGCTGCAAACAAAGTGCTTTCAACGCATTCACTCAAAACTCAATGAGCGAGCTTCGTTAAATAAAATTTATTAATGTGCTAAGTACCCGACATAGAATACATTAATATTCGTAAAAAGAGAACATTTCGGCACATATAATTAATCTTCCTGATGTATTAACTTAACTCAAGCAAGAATGCAACAGTACAATTTACAATTTCCCTTTTGGACTTTTGGCTTTTATTGTTCGAAAACAGTTATTTCCTTCCTTAATATATTATAAAGTTGGTTCATAATTGAAATAAGTTGTGGCTTTTATGCAATAAACTTTAGTGTAAACATAATTAAAAACTCACAAGTCAAGGAAATAAGAAGCGAACGAGTTAATTTTAATGGATGAATCAAACGTCTTCTTAATACGTTGTTATTGGTATGAATAAATGCGTCCGTGCGTTCGTAACGAATACACCTATTAACTATTAAATAATCGCGCTCGGCATCGTGATTGTGAGTGAAGATAAAAAGCATCCGGAGGAATAGCTTGCTAACAAACAAGTGAGAAATTGACTCCGATACAGCATATAGTCAATAACCATTGGTTCTAGTCGACTAGGTTCCTCGAAGACGAAGAACTGAAGAAGGCTGCGGAGATGACTCGCTGCGGAGACACGCCAAAGAAATACTCATAGTTTCTTATGATTAAGTTGTGATCAATTCATCTGTTCCTATTATTATTAATTAATTTCGGAATTTTGTTTAATCTTTTTCCCACGGCTCTTACTTCGTACGAATATCTGCGCCTTGCACGCTCGGCTATTGAGATTCATATGTGTGCTACCATTCGTATACAGAAAACTCATACAAATGAAGCGAATGAGACGGCCGGCTTATTCTTGGCACATTCGAACTCTTTAGCTAGTCAGGCAGCATACCTGCTCGTTGCGTTTTTACAACGTTTACACACACACGGCGAATGTTTTCCATGTACGCCGAACGGAAATACATTGTACGTGTAGTAGTCGTGTATGTTGTATGAGGCCAGAATCCGTGCCGTGCTTTTTAGGCATCGTTTTGTTGCCTTCTTAACTTCTTATACACACGCTGGCATGAAGCTAGTTTTTAATGCGATGTGATGTACTTATTTACAACTGCACATGCACATGAATAGAAATGATTATCGCTAATTACATTATTAATATGGTATAAGGGATTTTTTTATAGTACTCGTTTGTCGTTTGATGTGTTTAATCATCCATTAATGTTCATTAAATGTTCGCTTCTTTGCGTCTTTGCTTTGTTTTGATGTATCATTTAATATCAACTTACCGGCCATGTGAACGAGAACGGATATCGGATTGGATGCGAGAATCCATCCTCCGGTTTCGTTGTGATGACATCGCCGAATGTGCACGGCGACTTCGTGTCGATGTGCGTTTGGTATTCTTTGAGGCACACACGAAACCGCGGTACGCATTTATCGCTACATTTCGAATCCGGATCAGTGCTATCGAACGGTATGCCGCTACAGCAATTGCCCACCTCGTCTTTGCCCGCCGGGTTCTCGAATGACAAGAGCCGCAATTCGAAAACGCCGGAGGACATTGCCTGCGAAAAAGAAATTGTTATCAATTTTGGTGTCAAACTTTACTTGCAAAAAACTGGTGAATTTTTGAATTACTATTTGTCGACAGTGTCTACTTAGGCTATACTTTGGTATTCTTTTATTCAAGTCGATTAATAAATCAAACAAACACAGCGGCTTTTATTCATTGTGTTCAAAAGAAGCGATTCTATAATAAGACGTTGTTAAGAATAAAAAATATGCGCGCCGAGCGAGACACTGTCCAAATAAAATTCAATATCACAGTCTCGTCCTCGTCCTTTCATAAAAATCTTGACGAAAACAGCTCGAAGGCTTTGGGATCGCGCGCGCTCGACGTGAATGAAACGTTGTATAGTAAAAATTTACGCCGGGTCAAAAGCACGAGCATCAACATCGAGACGCATCGCGTTTATTCTTTGCGTTGCGCTGATTTTGAGTAGTATGGCGAATTGGACGTGATTAAAACTTAATTATGCTTACCTGGTGAAGAGCCAGAAGAAGAAAAAGTGCGTGCAATATCCAATGCATGGTGGTGAAGTTGATGTTGATTTATGAATCCAGAGGATCAGCAACTTCTCAAAAGGAGTGCTGTTACCTCAACGAAGCACTGCAAAACGCCATAAGAGACTTAAGTCCTCAAAGGATCCAACTTGGTGCGATACATTAATAGGTTGCACTGAGTATCAATCGCACTGTGAAATTTATTTATAAGCGCGCACTTAATTATAGATTTGCTTATTTTTCAAATGGCAATTAATCACAGAACTGAATGTTGAGTTGTAGTTTTGTTTTAAACAAATTTTCACTGAGTTAAGTGCGGTGACGAAGAAACACTAAAATCCAATAATCCTTTGTTAATTAGTCCTGCGTTTTTGGCGCATAGTTTGCGCGTCCATTGCACAGCCACGAGAAAAACGTTGCAATTCGCGGTACTTTGTTCAAAGTTGTTCGGAACTTTCGAAGTATAGAGCGCTCGCTCGTAAATGCGTGTGAAAGCACGACGCGTCCAACAGCAACGCTTGTCAGTTGCAGACTAAAGAAGTGGAAAACGAACGCGGAACGCAACGAAGGATCTTCCCTGTCCTCTCGCACCACTGACGCTGCTGCCGCGCACCACAACGACGTTAAGTAAGAACGCCGCACATAAGCTGAAGCGCAACCGAACGACGAACGAACCGTCGTTGCAAATCCTTGCTGGTTCGCTAGGTAGCTTGACTGCCTGCTTACTGCCGCGAGAGCTGCGTATCGGTACCGAACCGAAGAGAAGTGCAATCGCCACAGTCTAATAAGTTGCTTTTGGTGGGGGTTTCGGATGCGGCGACGTCGACGTCGTCGTTAGAAGATGCCCGAAAACGCGCGCTGGCCAACTTCGTGCGAATATGTGCGAATGCAAATGTGCCGAAGGCGATGTTTGTGCTTCGACAAGCTACCCTCAAATGGGTGGACACAGGAACGGGTGCGTTAATATAACTTCACAGCGCGGTAGACAGCTGCTGGCCGGCTGGCTTTTTCGGGGTTGTTCATCATACGTCATCCATCCATCTATACCACCTACCATTCTTTACCGGCGTGCAAACCTACCCTACCCTACTGTTTCGATGCTGATGGTATTGAACACTATACCAATTGATCAAAATGCACGTTGCAGAACGAGATGAAAAGGGGCAAAATGATCCATGGAAGCAAATTCTATATAACGCGAAATTTATGCTGGTGCAGAATGCAGATCAACAGTAACACCCGCTACATGCATACAAAGCAAAGTGTTACACATTGCAGAAAACTTTATGGTGTAGCATTGTATCAAACAATATGAAAACGACCTGCATTCAACTATTATTAGGTATTCGGTCAAATTTTGACCACTACACTTTAACCTGCACTCTTAAGCTTTTCTCTAATAATAGCAGGGAATATGAGCTAATAAATTGTCATTGATCTTGCGAAAATCATTCTGCGATTTCTGGGAAAATGTAAGAAGCTAAAATAGCTGAAGTTGAAATCATCTTTCTGGAATCTCGCCGTTCATACCTCAACCTTGATAAACTTGACACAATTCTATCTAAATATAGCGAGAGGTATTTGGATAAGTTTCAACCAAATAAAACAACACTTACATCGTATGTGATGCACATACGTATTTAAGCTTGAAGTTTATCTTGCTTGTTAGCTAGGCATATGCAAGCAACTATTTACTGTTTAAATTTCGCAAGTGCGATTTTTACGAGCGGGCATTATTTGCGATTGCCATTTATTTGTCATATTATGAACACTTCAAAACAAGCAAATCTTTAATTAGTATTGCTAAAAAGTGTTTGAAGCTTACCGAATTAATTAAATAAAAGTAGATAATTGTAAATCCCAAACAGACTGTTTATTAAAACATTGTAAAATTGCTGGATCACTTGTAAACTTGTATATCAACATTCACTATTCACTTGTTGAAATTTCGCATTACACGTTATTGTTAATAACGCGTTAGATCTGCACCAAACGATGTCCGCACTAGACTGACCACGATAGTGTAAAATAAAATGCAAGGCGACACGTCATGTGTCATGCGTCTATTAGTAGGTATATGATAAGCCGGTCCACATGTTTGGCAAAAACAAAAGTCAAAGCATTGCAGACCCAAACCACTACCCAAACACTGTTTCGCTTCTTCTTACACTAAGAATGCGTTAGATTATTTTTCAAATGTACAGATCGTCAGGAATTCAGTTAGCTTATTACGTACAGGGTCTTCTAGATAAAATATTACAATAAATAGTGTACTTCTAATACGCTTACTACGCATAATAGTACTATAATAGTACATTATGTTATTAGGAGTAGAAGGCGCATTTTATGATGCCGAGCAATTTTTGGGCCGAGGCCGATAAATGATGAATGCTGAATTATCACGGCTATGCCCGTTTTACAGTGACGGTCACTAAAACGGCAGTTAAAACAATGTGCTTTATGACAGCTCTTTGACGTTTCTTATGCTTATTTTGCGCATGCTTTAAAATGCATGGCATTCCTTACTTATCGGACTAAACGGATTTTTAGTATTTTTTTTGTCATGGAGTAAGTACTAAAGTGGTCAAATTTTTTACTAATTTTCTAGGGTTGCTTGGAAGGTCCTCTACCACGCACTGATGATCGTTTGCGCTAGTTTCGGGACACCCTGTATATAACCATATTTTTGGGCTCCACATTTTCCCGGTCTCTAGGATCCCTCCACGGAGGAATAGTTAGTAAGTAGATTTCGTGACAATTAGAAAACTGTTAATGCACAATAATTAATCTTATTTGCAAAACAGGTAATCCCAAAACGAAATTTGTGTTAAAGTTTAGCAATTTATTGACAATTTCGACTCTTAAATTTAAAATCGATCAAAAACAATACTCTGAATAAATGATGTTAAGCATCTTGCCGAATTGGTACATACAGTGGGTTTTCATTTTAATTACTGCATCTACTCTTGACAATTACAACTCCTATTTGTAAAAAATAGCCGCCAGCTGTAGTTTATGCTTGATGTGCACCCTCGCTTGGTGCTAATTGTTGTCCATTTGGTACGCCGCGCAGCGAACATTAAGTCACGTACGCGCGAAAATTTACGCTCCGTGTTCAAATGCATGGAGTTTTTCATTATGCCACTATCAGATTGCAGAATGTCCAGAAAAAAGGCGGAACGTGCTCGATGTATATCATCGAGTACTTTCAATAATCGTCATTGTTGAGCGTTGAGCGTTGAGACTTTCATCTCGATCTGCCTCACCCCTCATTTGGCAATATGTCACTATAGGTATGATGAATAAAATTTCTCTATTTCGTTGCGCAATTGTTTTGAATTAATTTCACGTTGTCGATGCCCACAGACCAATCGAATTTATTACGTTAGTCATCACAGCGTCCCATCAACACATACATCATTGAATGATGCCCGCGACCAAATGGCAGTAAGTAACAATTGAGCAACATTTAGATTAGAGCTATTGCGATTGCGAAAGACACATCTTTGTTTCCAACTCCGACACCGCATTTTACTCCTATTGATGAATGCTTCATGAATATGAATTTCATATGAAATAATGAAATGAAATTTCTTGCGCCTCGCCTAATTCCGTTTCACTTTTAAGAGTTTCATATTGTTCAATCTTCTTCTAAAACAATGTGTATCATTGACATTGTAGTATACAGGGTGGTTCACCGTTAAAAACGCTAATAAAACATCAATATAACAACAAATATAACATCAATAATTTCACAATATATTCTTTATTTTATAATTTTGAGGACAGTAAACACCCTGTACATAATTACTTGCAAGAATGGTAAGTAACAAGACATGAAACATGGTAAACCCTAACTCAACCTAAAACTCAGTATCCCCATTTGCATGTGGTTTTATTTTATTTCTTGTGTATAAACAATGCGGGTGTAAATCGTCTCCGCAAACGATAACAATCCGAGAGTAAATGCGTGGTGTAGATGACGAAACGAAGTGTAAAACATCAACACGATGCGTTGAATAAGGTGATTGAGAAACAACAACCCAAATAAACGTCTTATTTACTCTGAACCCGCTTAATGAAGTAAGTAACCGCCTAGCAGCTTGCAGCATTAGATCGGCGTGGTGCGTGCGGTGCGCGCTTAAAAAACACACATCGGCATCGGCAATCCGCTATATTTAAATCGGTCTAAAAATACGCATCAAGCACTCACTGCATTGCATACGAAGACAGGACGACAACGAAACGCCCGACAACGCGAAAACTTGCTTGGATCTTGGATATGTAATGGAAACTTGGAAACATGGAAACGGTGCATCGGCGAAGAAGTGGCGTGACGGCGCGCTTGCACATGATATGTGCGTTCTGTGTTTAACCCCTTTCCGCTATTTGTGTGCATCGAATTTTAATTGGTGAACTGTTATTCAATTATAAGTTAAAATTATACCTTCCGCAGTAATTATCCCAAGATGTATAACCAATTTTTAATTTTCTATTACAGGATATGAATTTTTTAATTATTTGCAAAAATACATATACACACATTTGATCATTTGGCATCTTGATGTTGACGAAAACGAAGCGATTGCAAAGGGCAAAGGCATGAAGAAATAATTACCGAAATAAGAATGACTCCCTTATGTTGTTCCGGCCTCTACGTCTATCTAGATATGCATACATCTTTCATCTTAGCATCATTGCTTCCTTATTCTTCCTCTACCTCTTCATAGTAGTTCTTCTGTTCTGTCCTCTGCTTCTGCCAAAATGTTAAGCCCAAACGCCATAGGAACACCATACGGGGAGAGTGGTACATGAAATATGGACCATATACACCGGCCATCTGTCATCTTAGAGAAATTTAGGCTCGTGCCAACCACTGACGTGCATTATTATATTCTTAAAGAAATGTGTTTTTTCCATCTTGAATGCATCGCCTTGTGTTTGTGCATCGAACGTGTGCCCCGTGTCTAAAATGTGAACCCGATATGTCTTAGGAGTATACATACGCTTTTGCAAGGTTTTCAACATTTTCAATTTATTCTCGTAAAGCCACTTTCCGCATGATAAAAGGGGACAGTTATTGAGAGAATGTCGTTACCGTAGAATTATGTTTGGTCGCTTGAATGCGAATGTAAGAATATGACCAGAATGAGATATAAATGTTGATTGATATTTACCAAAATGTGACGTTTTTCGATTTATTTATTTTTAAATCGACTCCAACTCAAGTAGGTATACTACTGGACTGGATATAGTTTGATTACTTCTATACGTACATGTGTATTATGTTGCTTAAACAAAATTTAGTGTATATTCCATTTCTGACTCGTTTTTATCGAGATTGGCCCAGTTTAGATTGGTGATTCAACCTCATGGAAAATGAATCAAAAACAGACTTTAAGTATAAAGTGTAGTTTCTTATTTTGTTCCACTTTGATTGATGGGTTTGAAAATTTCGAAAAGATCAAATGACTGGTAAAAAACAATTCTTGAAGTATTTTGAAGTCAAAATTGTGCATTGTAACACACTAATCCAGCATAAATTTCGCACTGTAGCAACGTAATTTTGGCGTTAAAATAAATCACATTTGAAACGAACGATGAAAGCGATATCTATGCCGGAGTATTAGCAAGCGTATTTTTGCGAAACTCGTATACCCCAAGATAAGACGATTTTCTATATAAATAATCCATTATGTTATTATGAAACCCTATAAAAATGTCATGGTTGACAATGCGTTATACTTGTTCTTCTCAGCACAGCACATAGGGCTCCAGAGGAGCCGGTATAACAATGGCGCACCCCAAATGATAACCAGCAGCGGATATACGAATTTGCATTACGGCAGGGGGATGCAATAAAGACTTCTATAATAAGCGGAAATACCTGTATGGCATTGGGCGCGAAAAGTGCAAGCCGTGCATAAAACGATAAAGCATCGCCTAACATACAAGCGAATCAGAAACGGTGCACATACAAGTTTATAGCCTTAAGCTGTAAGTTACTTATCCTTGCATTCGAATGCAAGGAAGCGCATTGCGATTTGGCGTTATGCCTTTATGCACTTACGGGACAAATTTAAACTGCAACCCTTTTCCCTATTCTCTACCTTGATGTGCCTTGGAATAAGGGACTGCACTTTTACGATCCATTAGTTTTCAATCTTGAACAAATTTCGGTTGAATTAATGCAAATTCCATGGAACGTGAATGAAGAATATTTGATGAAACATGAGTTTGAAAAACGTTAAAAAAGTTTTAAAAAACTCGAAATAGATACGAATGCTGCATATTCTATTACATTACTTCTATTATCTAAGCATTTGAAAAACTTATATTGATGTATGTACTGAGTGAAAAGGTAAAACTGCTGTTTCTACACCCGAACGCAGGCGGGGCAGATGTTCTCATGGCTTTGCCAAAAAAGCTTTTTGGTTTCTTTTAGGTAAAAAAACATCTATTAAGATTTAAATTTTGTATGCACCAACTGTTTGCATTTACCTGAACCATGCAGCAGCAACAGCAGCACTCGACGGAACTATTCATTAGGAGGAACAGATTTGTATACCAAGCATAACGATAACGGCAAACAGGAACACAAATAGGCAAAACCAAATCATCAACTCTAAATGGTTTGCTGGAGTTCTAGCTCTAGCGTCATTTTTAAACATGACATAAAATAAGTAAATTGTTGTTTTATCGTTTTCAACGTATCCATCGTTTCGTTGGCTGCAGAATGGTAAAAACGTCGTCTGATTTATTTGTTTTGCCGTTTATTGATCTAATGTCTCTTATACAGCATGCACGAATAAAAGTAATTGAAGTCAACAATCCCAAATTGTTATGCAGTCCTCCTTATTTTTGATTTATAATTTAGAACAAGCCAGAAAATCGTATCATATCACGACATCCATAGGTATACAATCTTACAATCACATGCAACATGCAAGCACATCCAAACGATTACATTGTATATTATAAATTAGTAATTTCTGAGTTTAATCACGATCAATCAATAGAATGATCAGTTTCAGATTGATAAATCTTATCAACATTCAAACAACAATTTTAGGTTAGCAACAATCAGCAAATTAGGCAAGCAGATTTGAAATTTCAACTTCAACCAATCAATTAATTAGAAAAACCTTGGGGATTTTTGAATTTTGCCTACTTTGTCTAATTTTAAATATTTTCTGCGACTTCAAGTATAAACGTTCCGTTTTGTACAACGCGCCACCTATGTGCTAACGTGCTAACCAGTCCACAGGCGATTGTTACCTACAGGGGCACATTTCAGGAAGATTATTACGCACGGGTGCGCTTACTGAACGATTATTAAGTACTGGAGCGTCCATAGAACCATTATTACATACCGAGGCGCACTGAAGTACTCGAAAAACTTAAACAGAGTTTCTCTTGTTTATTTTATTGTTTTTAAAAAGTGGATAAACCCAACAAATATTGAAAAATCCAAATTAAAATCGTTAACAACGATCTTATTTTTACATTTTATCCTTTATTTTATTTTGATAATAGTGCAAGGTGACAGTTGGCGACAGTTACACAAAAATGTGAAGGTTATATTAAATAAGCGTGAAAACAACTTTTTTCACTTCGTGTGTAATATCATTTTTATAAACTCGTCACGTAATATACTATTAATTCAAAATATCGTGGAAAAGGGATCGTGAATGAACAAAATTCATCATTAATATATTCAGAATATGCAGTATTATTTTACTTATTAATGATAAAACAATCTGTAATGAAATCAAATATTCAAAATAAGAACGAGTAGAAGGAGAATTAATAAAATTGATTGAAAAAAGGATTGAATTCAAAATAAGCGAAGGGGGCCGTCGCCATTCATTGCGTTTTTCGCTTTGAAAAGATAACAATTCGGAAACGGAAACAGCATTTAAAGAAAGACTGAAGACGGTATGAAGTGCAATAAAAGAATAGTTCATATGTTGTTTAGTGTATACCTGCGCCGCGCTTTGCTTATTTCGACGCAAGGTGTTTTATATCAGAGGAGGGCCGGAAGCAAAAAAGGCACACATGCTTTTCGTATGGATATGTGAATTGATTGAGATTGCGTTTACTATACTCTACACGACAATCTGCCACTACTAGCAGGCTTGCATTTGAACTTTCAGTCTTTGGAAAAATTTCCACAAGCAATTTTATGCGCTCCTTGATGCGACCCTGTGCAACATGCAGACATTCAGGTCCTGTTGTTGGGTTGTGTTGTCAGATTGCGCATACGTGCACCATTTGCGTGCTAGGTGGTTGAAGGTGGTGTAGGTGGGTCGAGATCATATAAGCATATTTGCGAGCACTTCCTGTCTGTATAGAGTGAGTATGTTGTGTACGCTCTGAAGGAAGGGACTTCCGTTCGCAGAGTGGCAGTGGAGGAAGTCGTCTTGGATTTTTAGGTCATATTCCACTCCGGCCCCACTAACTGCGTCTAACGTCTATACTCATAGTTGTGATTCGGCGCTTAGAGATGCCATGGGATAAATAAATAATGCTTCTTCATATCGCCATGATACCCATTTTTATGGGGCGCAAAACGTTCCCAAACTATTTCATTCATGCACTCGTTATTTGATTATGATGCTTGCTGCTTGGTATTCAAATATTAAATCTTATTGTACGGTCACGCATATGCTCCACTATTTCTATTTCGTCGTGTTCGTCTACTTATTAATGTTTGTTCATCTTTTATAACCGACTTTATTGCTTAGGGAAGTTCATTGTAATTTGTAATTTTCAAAAATGTATAAATTTTAAAGAACTGCTTGGTAATGTCTCAATCTGGCCTGGACTTTTTTGATTTTCTATGCCTATTTGGAGTTGGAATAAATAAAAATCCTGGCAGATTATTAATGATAGGAACACTAAACAGCTTGGCCCTTTCCGAAATTGTGATTCGCTACAAGCTTCCTTCGCTGCACATGCACCACCTGTCTTTTCGAAACTCATTACTATATGTTGTTTTTGTATACTTATAAAGTCAAAACAGGCAACCCCAAAAAGCAAATAATACAGCATTACAGTATTAACTTTACAAATGATTTCATTTACTTTTAAAAACACATTAATCGATTCTATATATTCCGTTTCTGGTTCATTTTTCTCATAGTTAGCTATTGGTTAGAACTTCTAAGTTGGCAACCCTGTTCTTTTAAATTTAAATGGACGGGAATTAATTCAATTTAATTTTTTTCGTTTTCATTCTAGTCACACATATTGGGTACTTATATTCAATTTCAACATAAGTGTCTCCAAGACTTTTCTAGATGATATATGTATAAGCTATATGAAAACTTGCTATTTTCCCCAAAGGGCAAAAAATTAAATATTACATGTAAGCCAATTTACACGATCTGGTTTTTTCGTCAATAGTGCGCGAACTTTATAGCTTCATGTGTAATAGCCTCTTTCGACTCGTGTTATGCAATATACTATTTCCTACGCCCATCTAGTAACACATACAGAACTCACCAAAAACTGTGCCGTAAATGCGATATTACACACGGGGTTGTTGATTTTGCTCGTTGCCATGGCAACCAATGTTATGCCATGTCATGTTCATCAATTAATTTATGTTTTATTAGTCGATTATTTATTATTCTATGTTTTAATCTTAGAAAAGGAATTGTTAACAATCGTAGCACATCTTGCTTCTTGCCATAACATATAGGTACTTACACCAAAATACTATTAAATAGGTATCTATAATTTTGTATGGTTCATTTCCTTACCTTTTAAAAAAGTTATAAAATTTAAGCATAAAAGGGTTTACCAGTTTTCCTACATATGAAACTATTTAAATCTAAGTTCCCATCCTTGCATCACGTATTTTACAATCCTTCATTCTTGGTACTGGAATTTTGAACATCTTCCACCCTCGAATGTTTTTAATTCTTACTTTCACCACAATCATGCAATGTGCATTGTGACATCCTTCCTCCTTTTATACTCGAAAATCCCAAATGTGTTAGCTAGTGGATTGAAATAAGTAAGTAACTACAAACGCACCATATAGTGCATTTCCTGTACAGCCTGTTGATTCGATTCATATAAAACAACACAACACACACCGCACTTGAGAGCGCAAAGATTGAACAGGAAGTAGGTTTCCTTCGTGCACCTCTTATAGGAAATCCTATATTTAGCATGTTACCTAGTTAAATACGAATTGCAGCTGCTTTCTAGCCCGCCTTGCTTCGGATATTGCTCGAGCTCTCGCAGAACGCAGGTCTTTCTGATCTGTCATTCATGTGAGCAACTGAGCTGAGCACCATCCGCCAACAGCATGTTTCTTGTGTCCAGTGCTTATCTTGAGATGTTTGATGGCTGGAGGATGGCAAATGCTACCACCTTGTAAGCACGCTACTGCTGCTAGTGAGCAAGCGTGCCGAGCACGTGCCTAATTCTTCTAATAAGGAAGCCGGTGGTTTCGGATTTCATCTCGGTTAAGGTTATTTGAAGATATGAAAGATCTTGAGTTCCTTCCTGCTACTTGCTAGCTTGCTACTGTATGTGATAGAAACCAATACTCACACTTAACATCCTTCATCAATCTTCTCCTCGAATGTAAATTGTGAATTCTTTAAAAGAATTTTGATAAAAACTTAAAATTTTAATCTTTTAATTGCACTTTGCATCAATAAAGATTAAATTTTCTTTGATTTTTAGTATGGCTTTTTGGTTATGGAAGTTTTGCCGCTTAATGTTTGACTTTGATCGTGTTTTCTTTGACGGTGACCACGTGTTTCGCTAAAACGTGGCGTGTGCCAGGTGGTTGTTTACTACTTCAATTTAGACGACATATGTGAAACTTTAAGTGTGCTGCAAAGATCGAAGATGGGAAAATCAACGGAGCTCATCGCGATTCTGTTTCTTTCCAATTCAAACCGCATGCATTTGAAAAATCTCTATCAGGGCTGGGGTTTGGTTTAACTTTCGTCATATACCAGTTGCCGTATATCTTGCCACGTGCTACGTGCTGCCATTAGCATCGCATCAGGCAATATTAATGAAAAACACACATGTTGTTTTCCATGCGTGTTTTATTCATCTATGCATAAAAGAAAAGAGATCTGGTTGAAACATTGATTGAAGTTTTGATTTTTTTTGCTTCTTCCTTTCCTTTCCCAAAAATAAAGTAGATAGACCTACCTACATCCTACATATTCTTCACAATAGAATAAAAACTTTGAAGTCTGCATGGTTTAATGCTAATTAAATTTTCTAATGGCGTGTTTTTTTCTTAATGCTCTATAATAATTGTCTATTTCAAAATTCGAATCTCAATTGGCATCTGCCGCTGATTGATGATTTGTAAATGTGATCCCGCTATTACTTTTGTTTTTAAAACTTGTTGGCATTGGTCATTGCCGTTAATACATATAATGACAAATAAACTTATTTGGTAAATCATATACATTCCGTGACAGTTTTCTGATTGGATTTGTTATTCCTAATACTTGCTGTTAAATTTGGATTATTCTAAAATTGTCGAAAGATATACATTTTTATGACTACACCTACATCACGGTACAAATTTGTAAATTGTGTGAAAAATGATAGCACGATTTCGATTTGACTTTGGTTATGCAGTTAATGTCAAATTCAATAATAAATTGTAATATAAATAAATCTTATCATATACCATTATTAAAGAATTATTCAAATGTTTCTTAAATATTTGCTTAAACCATTTTCAACGATTGTTTTAATCCCCAGTTACTGAGCCGGTTACTCACCGGTTAAAAATTTAAATTTTCCCGGCCAATTTGCGGTACTGCCAACCTGACACATTTTTCGATCGTGTGAACTTGCCTGAATCTGGTGGTCTCTCTACTTCTTAAATTAACTATAGAACAATTAAGCACATGAATAATAGCATAAACTCATAGCAAAATAGAATATTCGTTTTGAAGATAATAATATATTATAATAGTAATATAGTTAATAGAATATTATATAACACGAGTTGTAAAGAAGATATTACACACGAAGCAAAAAAGTCATTTTGCGAGTGTGTTATGCCTTGTCAACTATACCTTGACGCAAGGCGCTCTCATTCAGTTGCCATAGCAAAATCAACAAACCCGTGCGGTAATAGCTGGTTGCCATGGAAACGATCAAAATCAACAAAGCCGTGTGTAATGTCGCATTTACGGCACAGTTTTTAGTTTGTTATACATTGTATGTACATATGTGTTACTATACGGGAGTAGGAAAAGTTATTCACATTTACAATTTTCAGTTTTTGGTCGTCTGTTAATATTTAGTACCGAATTTGTCGCATGGTTGATTTCGTATTCGTACGCAAGCAAGTTGGCTTGTTCCCCTTCTGGTTTCAGATTCGTATTATACGGTTGACGCCGGTGTCCCGTCATCCAGCAAAACAAAACGCGTTGCTTATCGAGCTCGATACGTTCGTCCATGGGATGGGACGCGTGTCCAAGAGATACACCATCAGTCGCCACAAATGACAGGTGTAAATTCATGAAACACCTGCCGCCGTATTCTTATTTAGCAGGTATACGGTAAACTAGTGCACAACGTATAAGCGCACTGGAAGAAGTTGCAAGAGTCAAGACTTGCAAGGAAACAAGAAAATTCAGCAATAACAAGAAACCAGAGGAAATATAAACAACTTACATTTTCACAAAATTTGTAATTTTATATTAGATTTTAGGTATATTATAATTACCGAATTTTATAATTATTGTAAAGCAATAAAATAACTCAAGACCACCTTTAACGTTTGTGCGTTTGAAATATTTAAAGATGTGGGAACATATTGGGATAATAAATTACCTGAAGATTTGGCACGAATAACTTTAAGAATAAGAAGTTTCCCTCGTACTCGAAATAAATTGTTTTCAATAGAAACGAATGTAAGATGAATGCATGAAGCTAAGAAAGATTAATGCCATAGCCGTAGAGCTAAGGCTAAGAAGTTGAATCTTGAAAAGAAAAGAGGAAATAAATAGGACACGTGGTTCTTTCATTTATTCTTTTTCATTTGACAATTTAACATTGCAAAGATGCAACGCAAAGAGCAAATACCAAATGACTTTTTAATATATCAGCATGCCAGTATAGCAACTACCGGGTATACTGTTCCAAATTTTCTTTCAAAATATCTAACACCATTGCTTAAAATGTGTTACACCTACTTAGCCTTTCAATGAAATAAATCATGTATCTATGAATACTGCTGATATTTTGCAATAAATATACACGAGCACAAGAAGTAAACAGTGAATAAATCTGAGAGCTTTATTGAAATGGCGAAAATTGCAACATTGCAATAAATTTCCTACACTTGCCGGTACTTCTTGTTTTGGCAAATATTTAATTATTCAATTAATCGTGTTGCAGTACTGCAGTTTTAATTACTTGCAAGTCAGCAACCATCATAAACATACACACATATTATTATCAATATGATTAAAATTGTTATTAACTTAATAGCTATACCGTACAGGTAAAACACACCCACCCCTATGCATCTTGCTCTTCTGTCGCCTCCATGTATCTGTTTACTAAGTATTATAATGCTGAATGAATATTACATAAGTTAGCATTAACATTAAGTACTGTTCATTTGAATACAGTGTTTTTAAACTCTTCGGATCTTAAGACATAAGACATTTTTCTCAAGCTTTTGTTAGTAGTAAATTCTCGAGGGGTTGTCTAATATGGAATAAACCATGTCAAATTTCTCGGGACAGTATACATATGTAT
>JARJDT010004054.1:0-23626 GCA_030264655.1 Leptusa sp. GC000079
GACGAGGACTTCTTAAAGAGTGGTCAACCAGGCAGTCCACATGCCTGTCGTCTCAAGTTATCCCTCAGGGGAGCGAGGACCTTCGTTCATTTGGCACGAACGTTTCGTTCGGGCAACCGACGACGTGCAAACTCGAAATGAAAGAACCAAGCGAACATCACTATTCCGTAAGTAAAAATATTTTTATTTACTTGCCAGGCATTCCAATGCCAATTAAAGTACGCTGAGGAATTTAATATCTTTTATTAAAAATACAAGCAAAAAAATTGCTATGCTCTTAATTATACTGTCTGATATTTGTATTTTTATAATCCCTGAAAGAATGTTCTTGCAAGGAAGGGTTAATGAAGATTGCGGCTTAATATTGTATTTTTCTGTTTATTCGGGAATGTTTCTAAGGCCTTACCAATTATTTTTCTGGATTTACACTGCATTGTAAATTCTAAAACAGAATTCTCTTCTCTTGTTAATCCTACCTACCAGTAAATTAATTTATCTAATTTTGAGCAACATATGGGATATGGGGTTGTTTTGGCTTCAAATGGGTATATTACAAGAATATTTACCATTGCATCTATCAATATTTACATTCATTAATGTTGAGATCGGTAAGCATTACCAGCACTGCGCATATAACATAAATGTTGATTGGCCAAATTTGTCGGCACACCTACACATTTGTACACGAAGCTATTTGAATTCAGGCGCACAAAGCAGTCAGTACCCAACTGGCATATATAAACTGCAATGTTCCGGAGGACTTGGTAGGTAGATTGCTTGATGTTATCTGCCCTACTGCAAATGAATATCTTCGTTTGGTATAACATGCGTTAGTGAGGTACTTATAGGTGAGTAGGCCGAAGCTTCACTTTGGAGTGGCGAAAAGCCAAATATCTGCGAAACTTCTAAAGTGTTTTCCTAGCCTTGCCTTGCGTATACAAACCTCTACCAGTTGAAAGGTGTATGCGTTATAAATAGAATTGCAGGAACACATTTCATAAGTGGATTTCTGTAACTGTATTTGCACAGCTTCAATTTATTGATACATCTCTCTTACTAATTTAATTCAATGAAACGTAATCAATTCCCAAAGCCGATGAGCAGTGTAGAGCAAATAAATAGGAATCAAAAGTGAATAAATATTTGTTTTAAGCTCTCAGTTGCGTTTTGTTGAAAGATTCAAAAAAGATAAATGTGTTTAAAGCTTTTAGAAAATTATTGGAGTTAAGGTGTTGTTGGGTATAATGATAGCACGCAGTAAGCGTTGAGCATTCTGGATGCCAGCGGAGATAAGCTAAATTAAATTTTATTCACTCGGCGAACATACACATTACACCACCGAAACGCACACTGCGATCATGGCAATTACAAAGTCAGATGCAATGCAACGCCAACAGTTACTAAAATTTAATGAAACTTGCCAGGCGTCCACACCATAGCAGAGTCCAGAAAAATATAATCACGGAAAAATCTGCATAGAATAAAAAAGTCAACTTTATAAATTCATTTTTAAATTTTTCCCTTCTTTATACATTTACTTTACCTACATGTGTGGGAGACGAGAGATTATAGGCTGAGCGAATATTAGAGCGAAAAAAGGATGGCTAATAAATTGCCAATTTGTACGTTTAAAATTCCATCAGGCTGGGCCAGGACGATGGTTGTGGGCTATGATGAATGCATTCCGCTCCTCGATAGTCCTTTGCTCAGCCATTGGCAATGATTACGTGCACGCTGTTTGAAAGTTGGCTTTTCACATTGACATCCTTGTAATTTCTGCACTAGTTTTGCATGTGTTCGTGTCTGCATTTGTCACTCGAGCGGTAAAGCTTATGGCACGCCAGCAAAATGGTAATTTGCTGAAGATTCGGAGCATATCGGAAGCTCATCAAAACTTGGCGGAATTAGGACGCGACCCGAACATCCGTCTATACCAACTATATCAGCCGCCACCCTCCTGCGCCCTACAATTCACAACGCTCGCAACTGCGGTTGATTTATTAACGTCTCGTACGTCTATCTCTGTACGCGCGGTTTTCCCGCAGCGTGTGTAAATCTGTCGCATGCCATTTTTCCTTCCACCACCACTATAACACAGAAGAGACAAGCAGGTAGGGTGCGCTTTCTAAATTACATTTTACTGCCTGCGAGTACAACAAACGTCATGTCTGGGTTTGATGAGAGCAACGAGAAAAGCACATGTGTTGATGTTGATAGCAAATGATGAAAACATTAAAACGAAATCCAAAAGAGGAAGCAGGAAGTCAACCAAATATGTCAAGCCAAGGAAATGTCAAATAGAATTTCACAGAATTTCTGACTTGTTACATGATGAATCATTTGCTGTTTTCAGGATTCTATGGCAACATTTTGCTCAGTACTTTTTAATTGGCATACTAATCGTCACCGTTTGAGCTCAATACTTACTAGACATTATATAAAATCCTCTCATTCAGGGGGCCTTCATATTTGCATCTATGTAACTGGTACATATTAAACTCACTATATGAATGCTTGTATGATATATGCCTATCCACACATGTCTCATAGTGCTTTGTGAAAGCACAAGTCTAAGCATCATTTATCATTTTTTAATAGCAATGTCGATATTCTCACCATACTATTGCTATAGCTGCGTGAATAGTGGCATGAAACGTTGCACTTTCAAACTTTTCGAACAGCCCGGCGCATCCGCTCAGTGAACTAAACGTATACGTTCGATTTTCCAATTTTTATTTAAAAACTTTTAATATTATAATAACAGTGAAAACTTTTGATGTGGCGTATTTTGAAATTGCCTTGTTTTGCAATAGATGCATGCATTTAAATGTGGAATTTACTATTATTTTCCACAAATGTGAATTAATGTTTACATCTGGGTTTCTGCGCAAATCTAAAATTAGTAATCAAGCTATGCACTATAGTGTACTATGCTTTGTACTTTGGTTCTTCTGTTCTCTATCAGTTTGTTAACCGACAGAAACATGTTGAACCGTGTAAATGTAAAGAGAATTGCTTGTTTGCTGCTTGTGTGCAGTGTTGATCAGAATGTGCATTGAGTGCAGCTCTGAGTTTCGTAATTTGCAGAAACCCAACTGTATCAATGTCCAACCAATGACCTCAAAGATAGCCGAAAACAACAAAACATTGTGCATGTTGCATACCATACATATTTGTTGTTTGTTAGTCTATAACAAACTAAGGAAGACAATGAAATGAGTCTATTCGTGCAATTAAAGAAGTTGTTGCTCTCTGTTCGTTATACGATCGCATTGATGTACCGAGTTGACTGATGTCGAAGCGGAAAGACAAAGTTTGCTTTTGTGGTTTGCTTCATGTGCACATCGGATGAAGAGGTGCTACCAACTTGCGACCAGAAACATAAAAGGCAGGGAACAAAAAGTTTCAATGTAATATTTTAGTTTCTATTTGTTTTATCCTAACTCTAAGACTGAACAAGAACTTCAATAATATTTGTCAATAAATTACGAGATTGAACTGAAAGAAACTGAAAAGTTTGTTTGATATATTGATCGACAGAAAAATATTGATATTAGAATTATAAAAAGAATTGGCTATAAATTTTAGTGGGTTGGATTTTGGCGGTACGGTCCTGCCATTGACTATTTCCGGCTGTAATCAATACTTACACGCTCTGTCAGTTCACATTGAAATATGAGCATTTTTGATAGGAAAACCTTGCATAGGTTCTGCCCACCACAATCTGCTTGAAAGTCTAAGCAAGAAAACTTTGGCCAAGAACATTTTCATGCACTTTGGAGAACGCCATCATACTTCGACGAGTTGAAAATTTAGTGCAAACGAGAAAAAACAGTGCGGCGATATATCTCTCTACAAGAAGGACGATGAATAGGCGGGCAACGGAAGTAAAAGTTTGAGTTTCCGTTTACAGGTAGAAGCAAGAAGAAAACTAGTATTCGTTGTTATTAGCATTAAAACTCGAAAGTTGGAAAAAAAAATAGAGAATTGTGAACCTGCCATTCGAAGAAGAAAGAAAGTAACATCCGAGCAAGGAACCCAGGTGTTCGACGAAAGATTAAAGCAATTTGCTCCCGATATTTGTCCGGATGGAACTGTTTCTGTCGGCAATAATGATTCCGAGATAAAAAAAAATATAGAAAGAAACCTTTCTATTTTCCTTCCTTGTACAGTTCAAACCTTGCAAACTTTGCTACTTCGTATTCTCTTATATTTTCTGTCGATGTAACGTTTTCATTTCGTCGCACAGGTTGGTATAGGTATAAGTATGGCGTGTCTCGTGAAATAACGAAAGACAGCGGTGCGTTTAAAGATAAAAGCCTTTCTGTTGTGTTCATGTGCCCGGCGCGTCCACACTGCGGTAGGCAAGGCCAGAGTCGAGAAATAAAAGAAAAAAGACTCAAGCAAAAAATAAATTGGCGATTATCTGGTACAATGTTGTTGAAATATAAATGAGCACGCATACTTTGCTATTCTCCTACCTATACAAAAATAGCTGGAGAATTCCTTGTGCGTCGGCAGTAGTTGGACCCGGCTGGGACGCAGCGACTGGGATCGAGGATGGAAACTTGAACGCAGCAAGAAGAGACCGTGGGAACAATTTAAGCCCACCAGAACGCTAGGAACGACGTGAAATTTACGACATAAATGCAAATACTGTATTTATACATGTCAGCCAGCTGCATTTCGACTAATCCTTTCGAATAAAATAATTACATTTATGTCCGTTTTTTAAGTTCTCCGTTCTTTTGCCTGGGTTTATAGAAATTATGAATTTCGAGCGCTCAACCCGTCTGTGCAACTGAAAGGTCTCCGTCGCTGCGAACAAACTAAACGATTAATCATTTTTAATTCCGGTCGCTTACACAATGGACGAAATTAAATCGCCGGCGCGCCCACGTCTTCTGATAAATTATTTTAATTAAAGTTATTGAAATTAAGTCCAAGAGGGAGAGTTCATTAGTGGGACGGGTTTATAAATCACGTGCTTCTTGTCCTTTATTCTATGACGCTTCGGGTTACTTTCCAGCATCCGCATCCCTACAAATGATGCGAATTCGAAGCCTGGAACGATCGACAGTCGGGGTTCTTGCATGAGGTTTCTTACATGTATAGATAGATAGCTATAGGTAACTCGAAAAGACCGACGTAATTAAAATAGTTGAGCACAACTTTCATGAATTTCTTCGCTAAAACTCTAGAAAATCAATCGCGCTAGGAGTATTTTTGTGCCATTATTGGCACTAATTTTTTACATCTATTAAATTCATTTACCTTTTTGCTAACTGGATTTAAAAGCTTACTGCCATCCCAGTCCATTAACTGATTTAAATATATTAAGGTTAAATGAAGTCGCGAAAGGAGTATTTGACAGGAAAGAGCAAGTATTGTAGATATAGGGCGTTCGCACTTAATGTACAGATGCAACAAAGTAGGAAGCAGCCGGAAATTCACGACAACAGAAAGTAAAAGAGATTAAAATTCAATTGGACGTTTGTAAGCTTACACCTCTTACAGTCACTCGTTGCTTCTCATGCTGACAGCGACGAAAAAGAAAGAAAAATGAGCATTCAGGAAGAGAAAGATGAAAAATAAAAGAGATTTCCTGCAATTTTAATTACATTGTTAATGCATCAGCTCAGTGGAGTTTAAACATTTTATTTCAATTTGAATTTTACAACGTTCCATTGCGCCCTCATGTCAAAATTTAAAAAATACGGACAACAAGACTAATTATTCCTATTCGCATTCGTATACACGATGGGTAGACGAAAAAAGTTAATAATTTGAAATTCGAGACGGCAAAGAAACAATTAGTAACTTGTTACTTGCCGCTGGAGCATTAATATGGAAATGGGTCGTCAGTAATGGGGAGAAATTTCCAGCATTCAAAAACATTTTTCCGAAAAGTTTGTTAACCATATCAGAGCAATACAAAGCTAGTCCAGCATCAGCATTCAAAATGTTAGCTGCTTATTATTTGCATGTGGAAAATTGTAAAATTGTTAAAGCTTCGCCCGGCACTTGCTGGGGTTTGGTTGGCACGAGAGCGGCAACATTTCCTCCCTCTTCGGCGGCGCATGCAGTGGGAACGAGCTCGCTGGCATCTGTCACCGACACACCCGGACAAAGGATTAATTAACAACTCATGTGTTAATTAAAAACTTAATACAGCTTTTCTAACAATGGCCACCCGCTATTTAAGCGCTTGCTGCTTTTTCTTCTTTCTATTTCTGCGCTGCCAATGTACGCTGCTAAGTGGAAGTCGATGCAGCCGCCGAACGGACGCTTCAACGCGATTGTTGTGCCAACGCGGATGAAATGTTTTAGGAGTGTGTTGTTGGATGGACAAAAAATACGCTGAGATTTTTCCGCGCTGCAAACACTTGGATTTGGATGAGTTGATGGCTCGTATTCACGACCTACAACAATGTAGGTAGCTGGCTGTCCCGGAAACTCGGTCACGTTGCGTATTAAATAACCAGGATGTTGGGAAGTGAGAGGACGAAGTCAGGAGAGTGCGAAATTGAATATTTCGCATCGTTATAAATTGCGCGGAATTTAAATTGTGTCCTGCAGGGTCTCCAAGTGTCAGGGATAAATGAACACAGATGGGATCAAGTCTTGATATAAATGAACGGTTATTTACAACCCGACGTGTTGTTGCGAAGAGTAAAGCAGTCATGCATTGTTGTTTTACTCTGCACGCATATAGGAACACACACATTGCCATTTCATTCACTTTACTTTCGTAAATCAGTTCATGTTTTGCCAGGTTTTGAGCCAGTTGCTCTGTGTTGACCTACATTGAGCTATGGAATCGATTTAAAATAGTCGACAATAAAATGTTGCTCTTTCATTTATTGTACGAGTTGAAAAATGTGAAATCGTTTCTCCTATTCCAAACCGAATGTTAGTTTGTTCTGATAAGAAGTAAAAAAATGTGCTCGTTCAAAGTGACGTTACTTTCCTCTACCTGAAACTGTGGCAACTTGATGCTGAGATAATCGCAAAATGCAACATTAATGGAACGTTTTCGCAAACTCCCTCATGGCTACACCCTAACTAAACTTGGTGGTTTCAACTTACCAACAAACAGCCGCAACTTGCAAGTTGCCAGGTAGATATGGACGAGCAACAACTTTAAAACTCTTGTTTTTATCCTCATGCATCTAGCTTTATGTCTACGTTTACCGACGAGTCCTAAGCTTTATATGGCCGCCACAAAAATAACGCACTTCTTCATCGCCGGGCTTGTATGGTGAAATTGTTTCTGAAATATGCACGAAGGTCCATTTTTCATGTGCTTGTTAATGGCTCTCTTAAAAGCTAGTTTGAAACTGTCACACGCGTGTCTGTACACGAACGATTTAGCCAAGAAAATTTCGCCATAAAAACGTGATTAACCAATGATGTTTATTCATGAATGAATGTAAAAGTGAATTTATTCATTATTAGAAGGGCGTTGTTGATGAATAATTTCTTAATTAATATTTATTAAAAACGTAAAAGAACATGAAAAACGCAGTAGGAAAATGAATGTTCAACATGGTCGAATCAAAATTCACGATGAAACGCCGCCGCCACCCACAAAAGTTAATTAAGAATTTTCGCCGGCAGGTTTAACGTCTGGAAAATAATTATTTCTTCGCGTTTTTTATGATTATTATTATTTGTTCCTTCTTGTTGATGCTCGGCTCACAATGCGCATTTCCCTTTTTCTGTTCGATACTTTGAAGGTTCTGTCGCCCTCTTTAGCCACCAGCTTAGGCTGCTTTCTCTCCTTTTTCGTATCTTTTTTGCCATTTCACGGGCACTTTCCATCATGCACGATAATCCGGCGCAATTAATCATCAGTGGGAAAGCCATAGCGCATCTTCCTCTACGTGCGCCAACTCACAGACCTGAATCGAAATAATAAAGAAGCGAAGGAGAGAACGTCAAGGTGTATAACAAAAAGTCGTCGCGCATTCCGACCCGTCGTAGCATTAGAACTCTCTTTATCGAAATGCGAAAGGTACGTCTCGTACCATCAGCAGTAAAGACGTTTCCCAATTTCCCGCAACCAATTTCTTGTAGTTTGGTTGGGTTTTCGGTTGTGTCGAAACGTAAAATGTGTTTTGTGTATACGAACGTGGCGGCGTTAGGACGGATTAACTGAATTAGAATTAGAAATTTGGCTGAAAGCTTTGCGGTCGTCGACTATAGTGAAAGTTTCATTTAATTGATTTCACTTTGATTGGATTAAATTAAGCTTTTCTTCCCCCAAGAAAATTTCGAGGTTTGCTCTAGTTTCTAGGTAGGTTTCTATGTTACTAGAAGCGAACGCAACAAAAAACGCAAAAGTTTTAATTGTTTGTTGGGCTCGTTTGATGTTAGTTAAAAAGTAATATTTTATCGGCTCAATTAGCAACTAATTGCCTGTCTCGCCGCTCATTACCTAATTGTTGATTGTTGATGCGCGCATTGTTTGCGCAAATAAATCATGTGCCCTGATAGCTAATTGTTCTCGAACATTAACATTTACGTATTTAAATTAAATGTTGCATAGCATGGCTTCTACCCTTGCCGCAAATTCTCCGTGTTAGTATGCGATACGCAAATATAGTTGTTGTTGGGGTATAGTGGAATAAGAATGAATGTGTAATATCCACACACGCCACCACGTAGACAAACATATCCTGAATAATGTTTATCAATAAGAACAAGTTGGAAGTTGGGTCCCAGAAGTGTTCAGGGAGCGCTCATTTTGTATTCCAATAATAGTCAGAACCGGCTTTAAATTTGAAAGTCCTTGAGTGATGGCACTAAAGTCGTCCTTGCTCTTCGCGTGGGTTGAAGGAACTTGAAGAAACGACGTAGGCGTGCAGAGACTGCGGATCGCGGTGTCGACGACGAAGCACACACGATATAACGGTATGTGTATGATAAATCGCATCTATTTCGTATGTTCCCTTCCATTACCACTGGCGGCACTGATTTATGCCGTCTTTTTACCCAATTTGACCATGTCAGCCCGATATTCATACTTTCTTCACCTGGATAAAAATTGACCTCATTTTATATAAAACTGCCATATGTATCCATATCCTTTTAGATTAATATGACACATCTGATATCCACATATACCATTCCTATACACACGCATCCAACTTAGATTTCTCTTACGCTCGGCTCTTTGCGGCATACTCAAATTCAGAGAAATCTTCCTGATGGTTCTGAGGAATATGCTTAACAAAAAGTGTGCAATCATTTTAAGATTTCAAATGTACATCTGTACCCATTCACGTATTACAGTATGAGCACTTTTCACGACGATCTTGAGCTTGTTCAAAAAACTTTGCGAAATAAATAAGTTTATATTTATATGTTTTCTTTGCGTATAGGTTATAAAAATCGCCCCAATTTAAGGACGATGCTTAGATTGGCCGGGACTATTTACACTATATTGCCTCGTAACATTTATTTTTACTTCATGCTCGCTTTGATAAAATGTGGCGTAAAATGCATTTAATGTCCTTTTTATCTCACAACTACCACCGTTCAGGATTACTCAACGATTGCTTTCGTATATCAGTGGGTTGAGGGTGGCGCGCATTGGTTCCGCATTGGCTTGGATGACCGACCGCCAAACATACAAAATTAAAACGTCAAGCAGGAAACGTGTCGTGCTCGCACCCGCAAAAACAGCACGCTATGAATGGTTTTGTCCGCAGTATTCAGTATACTAAATGGTATAGTACTATAGTGTGTTTATGCTACACTGACCGTACAGCTTTGTTCGCTTATCAATACTGTTATGACATCAATTGGTCCATAAAGCGTGTCATTTAATGACTGGCATGTTAACTTTAATATAAAATAGCCTATTCAACATTTGTGTGCGTGTTTGGACTTTTGTGAATATTTAAAATGGTCGTTTTTATAGGGGAAAGTTTAAAGTCCCTCAGCAGTCCTCAAGGATTGTTATCGCCATATCTAGTATTTTAGTTGGCAAAGGAATCGGAAGGACGAGCGGCTGCTTTATGCAAATTGGTTCAGGGAGCAAGTGGAGAGGATAGGTGGGTCCATCTCTAAATATCGTTGTATGTATGCATAAACGTGGAATAGTTGCTCTTGTGGCGTGTTATATTCCGCCATATAATCAAGAATTTACCTCGTATTAACCTCGGAGTGTTGTTTAGATAATGGAAGGCGCACTAACGCAAGCATGAATTTTCATAACTGCTGAGATACGTTTACAGATAGACTACAACGAGACGCAACGCCACACGGCCACAAGGATATAACTAACAACGCGAGCGAGCCAACTCGACTACCTTTGGCTACGAAGCGATTCGACCTTTCTCCACTTGTGTATCAGCAGCAATAAAACTGCCCCCATTACAACGCGATTCCAACTGAATTATACGTTCTCGAGGGACGCGAATCTAGATGAGACAGCAATATGTAGCTACATAAATCCGCTCTTATATTTTCAACGCCACCGTGCACAATATGCAAAACAATTTTTTGCACATAAATAATACTAATGCCAACTTAAAGTTGTAAATATTAAAAAAGTGCATAGAAATTAATTTCCAGTTCATGATACACATCTGAAACACGGCTGAATTGAAATTAAAATTTTCAAAAGACATAACTTCAAAGCAAGCCCGAATTAGACGAACAATAAATATTGTCAACTCACGTCACCTAGTGAAGGCTGTGAAGGCGCCGGGTACACCGCTCTGCCCATCTAAATTCATAGTCGACTTGTTGGAAAATGGGTTGTGAATGCACTTTATTGTGCTGAAAATGCATTCCTTAGATAATTTCAAAGTGAAATAAAATGCTGATGCGACGAAACTATTTTTCCTTTAGCTTTTGTTCTTGATGTTGATGCTGGTTGGAAAATCTCGCTTCCGAAGTCGATTCCGTCCTAGTTCATACGCCTTAGCCATTCGTCCTCTATTTATGCCCAATTTCATGTACAGCAACGTTTCGAGTGCAATTTAGATAAAAGCCAAGTCCTGTTTGCAACAAAAACCGAATTTTGCGAATAGCAACAAAAACAACTTTTATGTGTTCCACCAGCATCAACATCCGCAACGCCATCAGCGCGCCGAGATTTTCCTATAAGTATACATAGAAGGCGTTGTTTTAAAACAAGAACGTTAATGATTGCTGCGCGAGTCTTGGCGTTCTATTAGCGTATGAAATAATGGCGGGTCATCATTTAGATGTAATCGAGCCAAAGTTACTTTACCATCAGTATTGTTACTTCCACTTACAGCATCATCATTGTGAGCGAATGAACGAAAGTATAGTAGAACATTGTTACAGCATCGAAAAGTGTATTTGAAAGTATGCGTGAGTTGGTGAAGACTCTTAGTTGAATGGCATCAGTTTCGCAGAGACACCAACCAGTCAGCAGAGTGCGCTTTCGATGTAAGAGCACTGATATCTGATTAGAGAAACAAGAAGTCGAGAGTTTTGGCCCCGAAGATAAGAGATCAGATAATTAATCCCAGTGTTCTCGCTGTCACTGACAGATGCATGCTGAAAAACTGTTTCACAAGTAAGTACGCTCCCTAACTAGGGACACCGAACAAGGTTACATTGTATGTTGGACCTTTTCCTTGTTTTATTCATTTTGCTTTACATTTTTTGTGGCATGTTTTTTCCTCGGTAAAAGAAAAATCTGAGTTGTACGTCGCCAAGATTAAATTTAATTTTAAGAAAATGTTGAAATAGCTTATATAAAATATAAGGGGCCTCGCCGCACTGAGTTTATTTGTTATTTAATTAAGGGGTGAACGCACGCTTCCGCTTTCTTATCCTAATTTGTGTCTGCTGCCTTATTCTTATACTGCGTGCGGCTGCTTCCTCATTTGTTGATTGCTTGTGGAGAATGTTGAGTGCGTATGCTTGTTACTGAAATTTTGCAAAAGCAGGTCATGAATAAAGGTAACGACACATTATTGTGGTTCATATTTTTGGTCCAACTAAATTCGAAACTCTGATGAATAGCAAACGCTCCTCTTTGTGCTAACAAAAGCGGCAGTTGAAGTTGAAGAGTGAATTAGAGATACAGGATGACAAACTTTATCATTATTAAATTTGCATCGCATAGGGCATGTTTTGTTGATTATTAACGTCGAAAGTGGAAAATTATAAATGTAGTCAAATGCGCTATTATACAGACGTATGAAAAAGATGATCCTGAACGTGCGGCGATGTTTGTGTTTCGCTTCCAGCTCCAGGCTCGAAATCTACAAAGTTTAAAATGTTCTTTACATGCTTGCTTCGCATGTTCGTTATATACGATCTGCAACTTGCACACACCCACACACATCTTAAGCGAAAACAGAATAACAGATTTTGCGCATGTTCGAAATCAGTCTACCACTTTTCTGAAAATTTTCAGGATAACACATGTAGCTATTCGTTTTGTAAAATTTAATTAATAAGCTAATTGAAAATAGAAATTTAAATATATGCACGAATGTACGGACAATTGAGAATATGAGAATCGGGTGGTAATAATTTAATTAATGCCAAACTGCATCAAACATGTGCTTGAACGTGGTTATTAAAACATTTTGTAAGTTCAGACAAGTTTTTGTTTTTTTCATATTTATTTATTTATTATGGTTTATTGGCAGCAGGTGCCAATGGACCACCGATTTAGTTCATATTTTCCGAGTTTTTGGTAATCTAACAAGACTCTATTTTTCTGTTTAAAATTAATTGGTTAATATGTTTGAAAATTCATATAAATAATGGTAATTAATATAGATTTTAATAAACATTTGGTTTTTGATTGACATGCGGATTTATTTCACAAACAGAAGTACTCGTGGCTATAAATAAATATATGATAAATATATTATGCGCATATCCTAGATATCTAGGGGAAATTCACATGCAATTTTACCCTCTGCCAAAGTAGGTGGAAAAAGTTTGATAAATTTCGTATAACTGGAAGATAACTTTTTCAACACCTGATCCTGATTGTACCTCTTCCTACCTATGGCTAAAACCATGCCGACCTCTTCTCCAAAACTCACCGCCACCAACACTCTGATATCCTTCAACATTTGCTGCATTACGAACAAAGAAATACGTTTCAAGTTTTCTTGCTTCTACTGTTTTTTCCTAAGAGTGTGAGGTATAAGCCGTCAAAATTGATACCCCAAAAAATGAAATATACCACTCAGTGTAGTAGAAATTCTCTTATATTTCGAGACGCTCTTCTCTTGTATAGTGGCATTTCATTTCTGCATAGGTTTCCTGCTGGCAGCAACACAAATGCGTGTTGAAAGTCTCTTCATACCTTCGCGCGGATATGTTCACATCGCCATATAAAGGCAACGCAGCAGCAGCATTGAAAGAGCAAAAAGGCTTGAAAATGTAAAACTACATGAGTACTTAGTGCTTAGGTTTTGTGCATGAATAGGTCACGTAATGTAATTTCAACGGAATGAAAAATTTACAACCAAGCGTGCTTCTCTTCTTCTATATGGCGACGTTGAGTTGTTGTAGGTATATGATAGAATGAAGCGGATGGAAGGAAATTAGAGAGAAGCAACGGGAAAAAAGGTCGTTTTGAAGCCTCTTTTCATGAGCTAACGTCGACGGAAGCAACGCAAGTATCTGTCTCTGTTTGCTGATGGCATGACTGAAGTCGTACACTTTTGGCAATCCAGGGCCCGTTACCTTCCATGCCGAGACGAAAGCCGAAAGCTCAAGCAAAGCGAACCAAATTTTTGCTCCTGTAATCATCCACCCCCTTAAGTGCTGCCTCTGCCGAGTTGGATCTAAATAAAGACGAGGACGCTGTAAGAAATGTTAAAGGTTCCCGAGGTCTAATTTATTAGTCCAAAGTACACGTTTGAGAATTTGAAAAGGTGGAATAATCGGAGATTAATTAGATACTTGTTTTTGAACAAGGCACAATGAATTTCATAATGTGTTTTCATTATTACAATTAAATTTTCCAAATTTACTCATTGTATATAATAAATATTCCTGCAAATTGAGCCGGAATATTTATTTTAACTGGCGGAGAGTTGCAAATTTCCGAACATTTTTCTTCGATATTTGATGTTGAATTGTAAATAGAACAAGGCGTTTTAATTAATATCCATTTAATATCCAATCAATCTTATCGTCGGAATTTGTGGTACTCCAGTGGAATTTGTGCAGCAACAGCAACGCAAACACCAAATGATTGATGGGTTTGTATTGGATCTGATTTGATTATGCATGCAACGTTTCGATTTACATCGCTTATCTGTCTCTCCTTCGATATCTTTCATGTTATCCAAAGCTTTGTTTCAACAATTTTTACATTTTCCAAATTTAAAATGTTACTTTTCATAATAAAACGCCAGAACAATGGAAATTTTGATATTCGAAGTGAAAAACAATATTTTCATCAATCACGCGCACCTCTCAAAAGTCTTTAGAAAAGGGCGCAATTGCATTTTGCCCCATCGACAAGAATAACGCCGATGATGACGAGAAAGTCTTTAGCTCTCTTTCATGGCTTGAGGGCCGGCATTATCGCACGCGCATGAAGACGTCGCAGTAAGTAGATTCGAAGCGTTCAGCTGACAAGCAGCAAGAACTGAGCCTAAGCACACAGCCAGCCAGGAGCATCAGGAGGATGGGAATCGAGTGATCCTGACAAACACAAAGACAATTTAGAACAAAGCAGCCGTGCGGCTGTAACGAGATGACGGTAAGAATCTGCTTTGATATTCATCCGCCGGCACAGTTTTATTAAAATGCCATTTCGAAGTATGATTAATGTTGGGCGTGGAATGGAGTGGAGAACTGAACGAGCTCGTCCTGCTGGAGAATTACACAACGTCGAATAAGCTCGCACAGGTTTTCACGTCTTCTGTGAAGTTTGCCAATTTTTCCACTGTTATTGCAATATTGTTTGTACACAATGTTTAAAATAAAATAAAAAATTATTCGAAAATTTGAATTTGTTTTAAAAGGATTTTATTTCGCTTGTTTCTAAATTTCCATGAAATGTTAAAATGTGTAGCGATAGCTTGAAGCAAAATAAAATACATCTTGTGAACTTGCTCGAGCATAAAACCTGGCGTATTATTATGTTTGATGCTAGGCCAAATCGTGTCAGCGGTTTTCCTTTTTCGGAGGCGACTGTGCCTTGACTTTTGCTTTTCCAGGCAAAGCAGAGGCAAAGAGAATCTGCAACGAATACAGATTTATGAGTATCAACACCGGAACCGTTTTACATATCCGTTTTTTGCGCCCTCCTTGCGCCTCCACCCCGAGACACATTTACGAGATGTTTTCACGTCGAGTCCTCCTAAAAGGCAACCATTCCACCACCCATGATCGATCTCGTGTGTGCTTGTGCTTGCCATCTGATCGAAGCAATTTCACCGAAATTTCATTTAGCTGCTAAAATTCAGAGTCGTCCTTATCGTCAATGTCAATCTTTCAACGTTAGAAAATTTCCAGCAAAAATACAAAGTCTTAAACTTGATATTTTAAGAGCAAAATTAAAATTATGCGTTGGTCCTCATGGGGTTAACTCGCAAAATGCCTTCTTAAAATTTCATAGCCAGGCATAAAGTAATATTTTTATTTTTTACGAACGAAGAAAACATAACGTTATAATTTTTATTAGGCAACAATTTTTCGGGTACGCCGGTTGTTAAGTGAATGTGAAACTCGATAAAGTTAAATATCGAGCGACGCCCAAGGGATTGGGGCTCCTTTCGTGGATAAAAACGTTATGCTTGGCATATCTATGTGTGCTCGCATTTGCCGCCTCCACTACCACCGCCGTCTTGGTAGTTGTGCCGTTGCGATCATTGCCGTCATTCCAACCCAGCTATATTGAGAGGCGAAGAAAAAATAAGCGTTTAATGGAGAACCGTTCAACAGGGCTGTAGTACGTCCGGACTGTGGATAGACTTTAAGTTTATAAGGCAACGTTATTACCGGTTTAATCTTGTAGTATTAAAACCTTCCACCTTTAGTTAGATATGGGAATGGGATATGTGCAGAACGAGAACTAGGAGAGCCTATTGGCATTGTTACACGAAGCTAATGCAATTCAGGAAGAAAAGGCCATTTAGAGCTAGACTATTATAAGAGGGTCGCAATCACAATTGGATTTTGACCTCTTCAATGGAAAATTAAAAGGTCAACTTTCGGGCATAATACTACAACTTAATTGAGTTGAGGATACAATACCTATTTTTTTTGGGGGCAAATCTTGGTACTTTTTGCACATTGTGGGATTAAAATGTATTTGGCAGTTTGGGTAGTTTGGCGGCACAGTTTATCCAATCTAAAACAATTCCCAATGTTCATTTCGAGTGGAGCGCAGTGGCTCTTAACTATCATTTGGCCGTGGGTGCATGCACTATTACGTGTGTTTCTGGGCAGGCGATCGCATGCTATTCGTTTTCATGCCCGTCTTGTTCGTTTTTCCGATATGTAATGTCGTAGCGACCGTTCGGTATCGTTCCAAGTTTTGACCTCCCGGGTCATTTGTTGGATGGTGTTTCTGGGATGTTTGAAGCGGGCGGTTTTCTTCTCTCCGCATCGCTCGGTCTGAAATACTACCGTTTTACGTGAACTTGATACGGCTATCGTTCCTTTTCTTTATTGATTCCGCATTCTACGAATGATTGTTTTAAAACTACTTTTCTTCGTTTTCCACGCCGAGACTTATAACACTCGAGAACAAGAGCAATAAAACCGCCTCCTTCCTTCCTCCTTTTTGGCTAGCTGAGATGGCTCGGTGTTCGCGAACGTTCCACATGGCAAATAGTGAACGGCAGAAGTGAAATTTATTATAGGTGAAATAATATATTGGCGTCGACCTCGTTTCTTATAAGAGCCCGGCTCGCCGTTGAAGAAAAATTGAACAAGTACAACAACTATAACAAGCGCTTATAAACGCTCTGTATATTTTATAGCCCCTTATTTATATCTCTTAATGTGAAAAATTCCTTCCGGAGTTATTTTTGCCGTTGCGGTGCAAGAAGGACGCAGAGAAAAGGGATGCGCCGAAAGTCAATTTCTAATTCTGTCGGCATAACCCGGATTTAAACCGCGTCTTATCATTTATCGTTGATAAACGAGCGGTCGGATGGTAAAGGATGAGTTGTTCGGACCACACTATTTTTTCAGCTTGTGCAAGGACTAGAAAAACGGACAATTCACACCGCAGAAATATTTCGCATTTGGCAGGACTAAATTGATTTCGGTAAAATTGCAGACATGTTATATCTGTACGGAATCCAAACAACTTCATCATCATGCAGTTCAACGAGAGCAAATCGTAAATTGGGTCAGCGCAAAAGGACAAAATGAAAAAGTGTTCGTAATTGGGGTGGGTCGCAAAACGTGTCCTTAATTTTTTACCTTCCAACCTGCATGCGCTATTTTTGTAAAAACGAGCAAGCCATTTCGCAATTGTAACATGGCAAAATAAAAAGGAAAATTGCAGGCGAAAAGCGTGTCCATTGAGCGTTACGTTGCGTACTTCCGAACACGCGTTGATCGGCGGAAGCGCGGAGAATCCGCAGGAGTCCAATTCGAATGATTTGTCACACCGCGCCGAATTCTCCGGGTAGCATATGCGTGCTCTAACACTCAATGTCAATAACTATTTGGATTTGCTGTTGACAGTGAGGTCATCCATTTGTGTATTATATGGCGATAGCACATACGCTTGTTGATTTATCGCTTTCGGCCCAACTGCACAGCATCACTAACCAACACACACATCAATGGAATTATTGGTTTCGCTGCTTTGCAAATATCGAGACTTGCTATTCAACATAAGCATCAAGTTTAGTTGCATGTATACATTGTTACGATTTCTGATGCAGGTAAACATGGATACTTATTCAAATTAGTATTTTGTTTCTTTCGTTTTATGGATTTAGCTCAGGTTTATCGCTTGAGCTCGAGTACTCGAGTTAATTCGATTTGAGTGGAATTACTTCAGGCTGGTAACAACAATGCAATTAAAAGAATCCAATTCATTGCCTTTAATTAAGTGTTACCCTAATGAAAAGACTACTAAGTACTGCAATCGTTTTCGTAATTTAATGATTTTAAGTTTAAAAATTAAAATAAACGACAAAATTCAATACGTAAATTTCAATTAAATTGAATGTCTTTGTCAATATTTCATGAAGGCAGATATTAATTATAAATGAAAATTCAGACTAAATACGTAAATATTATTTCCATTTAATGATGAAATAATATACACTACATTAAACACATGCGCCTAAAATTCTGTAATTTAATAATCCGTACGATCCACTGCTATAAATTCATTTGGGAATATGAGTTACACGCCACTAATAATGTCACGTAGCTAGTTTAACGTGCTTTTGCTTATAATCAATAGCAAATAACGAGAAATGCCCGACGAACAAAAGTATTTGAATCCTAGGCTCCTCTAGCTTAGTTTTAGCTTACATTGCCTGATTCAAGGAAGCACTGGCAATCCGTAATAAATCAGTCTGTCGCGACATTTCAAATGCTATATTGGAAAGATTTTCGTTTGTTCAATGTCCCCATTCGTTCAATTGCGCAGTCGATGTTATAACTTGATAGTTCAGCTTTTCTATATTCCCAGTTTATGTTCTTGGTTTTACTCCGGTCTTAATTCCGCAAATTCTGATTAAGTTTCAATACGTTCGCAAATCTCCGATGAATTATAATTCTATTACAATCCGAGTTTGCTCTATTCGTTCGTTCGTTTGTATAAAGTTTTCATACATGTACTGGTTCTTCAGTTCTATTCGATCATCCTATACTTGATACATGCGGTTTTATTCTTTATCTATTTGCAAACAGATTCGCATTGCAATTTACATTTGTATAGTTAAAATATTTAGTTTTTAACCAATATTTTAATTTGAATTGAAAATGTAAATACTAGAAACTTTTTGTATATGTATGCATAAGGATGTAATTTGCAGCGAACAAGTAAGTAACTTAGTAAATCGAACATTGAATAACAGAATAAAATTTCAAGTGTACTGATGCGGTCGGAAAACTTTATGAAATCCAAGAAAATTCGCATGGAAGGTTCGTAGATATAACATACTTCCTTTTCACTGTCATGTATTATTCAAACGTTTAAATTTTTAAGAAAACATTTCCTATGTTTGAATTTATCATCTGCGATCACAAGTTATACACTGCTCATTCGATCGGAATTGTTGAAATTTGCATTATTGGCATCACTACATGTATACATATAAAATAGAGAAATTTTCGCTAGGAAAAAGGTACTTTATTAAATTAAAGAAATTCACTTGGTGAACTTGTGATTAAATATAATTAATAATGGATAAATGTCGATTTTAAATGAGAAAATTTTAATTAATTTTGATGAAGTTTTGTCCTCCGAGAGGTCCTTTGTGTAATGTGCCTATGCGTGTAAAGTTCGCACATACTCCACATCGTTGCCGTGGTCCTAACATGCCTCTAAGAGTATATAAATCTTCATTAAATTTATCGAATTTTCATCTTGTGGGTAGGTAACTAACTCTGGGAAAGGACACGCAAATTCCATATTAATTGACGCATCCTGAAACTAATACCCTTGGCGTGGCACTACCCAACTAAGGTCAGGTCCTGACGTTGGGCTTACACCAACTCTTCCCAAAGTCAACTATCACATCATATCAATCTTAAACAAAGGATTATACTAGATAAATATCTTAGAATTTTATAAAACGACATCAAAAGTTATCAAATCAAAGTAAAATGACTTTTTAGTTAAGAAATCCGGAACAGTGCAATAGAAGAAATTACAAATTCAAATGAAATTGCCATTTCCGTGCGTTTAAAGCCTTACAACTCCATAAAGACGACAATAAAGCAACCGAAACGTGCCCGAACGTCTTGAACGTCCGTGTTTATGTGCAAAACATAATCTTTAAAAGCCTTTTATTTTATTGCACATTAGATTTTGAAAAGTTTCCAAACCAAATAACATACATACTGAAGCAGTGCACAAAGGAAATGGGAAAATGCACGAATTTGTGAACACGTTAGTAATGATTCTTTCAGGTACATGAAGAATGCCAAGCCACGGGCGCACCGAGACGAATTTTACTGGCACTAAGTCGTATATAGAGAAAAATGCGTCTGGTTATTTTCACGTTTCGCCGGAAATAATATCCTTAACGGTGTATTAGGTCTGTGGGCTACGTGTTTCTTGGCTAAGTACCCGCCGAGTCTCCTTTGGCTTCCTAGTACTTGTTCTTCGCAGGACAGGAATAGGACACATAGTTGTTAGTTGGCTGTGGCGAGCAACGAGCAGCGAAAAGAAGGTGGAAACACTGCGAGCACGTCTCGATAATAACATTTTTATTAGTGGGCTAGCTCTATGGCAGGCTGAGAATGGTGAAGATGACATTAAGTTCGCCAGTAAACTCGACCCAACTGACAGTTGCCTGCCTTGGTAATCCTTTCCTGATGTATGATCGTCGTCGGCCGATTTCCGCTCGCATCAGTAGGACATCCAGAACTTTCATTCTCATTGTATATGGACTTGTGGAAAGCAGGCCATCCGAAGAAGAGCTGTTTTGGAGTCTCTTTGTCGTTACTGTTTGTTACATACTTTTTGCCTTCTACATTAAGAAGAATTTCGAGATCAGTTGGCTCAAGTTTTGTCAGGCACTTTACTTTATTGATAGATCTATTAAGTATTGCATAAAATTCGAAATTAATTGATAGGGATTTGCAGTTTAGTTTAATTAAACGTCTTTATTTTGCTGAAATGAAAAGTTAAATAAATGGAATTTGCTAGTGTTGGCAGAAAAAATTTACTTTGCAGATGTGCTTCGCCATTGGATTTTCAAAGCAAGCGTGAGCATATGGCACAAGAAAAAGTAAAAGTCCAGTCCATTATTATTGAGTAAAATAGAGTAATCGAAAAGTTTTCGTCGTTCGTTTCGTTCGTTTTTGCTGCTTCTGCTTCTACTTCTTCTCGTTTGTAGTTTGCTTTCCTGATGGTGCGAGACCATTCTGTACGACGCACGCGATCAGCACTTTTCGCTCCATGGATGAAGGGATGAAGGGACGCATGGAACCTATTCAACTCTTCCCTTTTTATCCAGCATTCCTGCATGGAAACCCTTAAGGCGACAATGAATGGTTATATAAATAGGATTCTTTTCTGCGAGTGCAAACGAAAAGTTGCGTATTGATATGACATCGAGAGTACTTTCGATTCGATTTAAATACAGAAATGCGTGACAATGAAAGCGTGTTTCCGAATATCACAAAGCATAAAGGACGACTTCTTGTTGATTAAACTTTTCCCATTTGCATTTATCCAGTTAAATTGTTTCAGAACATTTTAGTTTAAATAAAATGCCTGGTGAATTAATATAATTGTTGGTTCATAAAAATGAGCTCGTTAATATACATATGTTCACATTTTGTGCAAATTAAACTTGAATATTTATGAAAATAATAGTCAGAAATGTTGAACATTTTGTGAAAATTGTAAAATTGTTGGAAGTTGAAATTATTAAATCTGTGATGTGGAATTACCGAATATTCAAATATAGCAATTTAATTAGTTTATTGTTGAAATACATTTATATTTTTATTTATATCTAATAGAATAGTGTTTACACACTGTTTAAATAATTTATACATATGTATTTAAGTACACATATGTATAATGTAAATATATTTATATTGTAAAAGGAATGAAAAAGTATACTTATGAACATATTAAATTTACATAAATTTAAAGTACTCATTATTAATAAAATAGTGTAATTTAATTAATCAAAAGCAGACAATTTTGGTTTTAAAATTAAAAAATACTTTTATATGCAATTTATATTTTGTAATTAATTTTGCGGGTATGTCGGTTTTATTGGTTCTACATAATTCTACATAATTAATTATATTATTTGAATGATCTAACAAATATACCTATGATCCGAAACTAATTAATAAAATTTCGATTGAAACCTAAAAGAGTTGTTAAAAAACAAAACTAATTTAAGTATATTGGCGATCACAAAGGTTTCCAAATTCCAAAGTTCCAATAAAATGTAAAAATGTATACATATTTATAATAAAAAAATATCAACTCAAAAAATATGCATTTATATTGCATGTTATTGATTTAAAATATGCCTATACATATTTCAAATCGAATGCGAAGCATATTTATATGCTTTGTTTTGATTTAATAAAACTACACAAGTGGTACAAATTTCAAAATGTGTTACTCTTCTAAATTAAATAAAAAGTTCCCGGAAATAAAATTTTAAAAAACTATAAACGCAAAACTTTTTAAACAATAGCTTTTAAGAACTCGTAATGGTAGAAACGTTCCAGCGAATAATTAATCTTCAACTTCGAAACGATGATTATCTAAGTTGAGTTAATTGCGCGTACACTTACTGTAATGCAAGTATCTTCATTCCAACAGGCGTTACCTACATTTCGAATGTACTTCTTCAAGAAAAACTTTTTCCAACGATTAATATTTTAGTCCCGGAGGAATAAAAATTCTTTCACTTGTTCCGGCGAATGATTCCTGTGAAACATGAAAACACGCATAGTTTAATGGAAACCAATTTCAGTGGTGGTTCTGTAGAAAATCTAATAATACAAAATAAATATAACGTCCATGTTGGACCGTAGTGTTTAACCGGAAATGGAAGGGTTTAAGTGCAATAAATCGAAGCCCGTAGTGATAAATAAATTCAATCGAAGCAAAAACCCCGTCGTACGTGGAAGGCAATCCTGAACTGCCGATGGCAAACACACAGGATAACAGGAATAAGGAAACGAGAGCAAAGTCCGCTGAGCAAACACGAATCACAACATCTGCGCGCCGTTTCGCATCATCATCTTGTTTTCTAGCTTAACTTGCTTACAGCCACGGAAAATGGAATGTTTTGAGTCTTTTTACTTCGCGGTCTTATGTAGCATACCTATAGAACAGAGAAATCTTGTATTCATGAAAATTTTCGATGTCGAGATTTTCATGGATCTCCACTAATTGAGGTCCCCTGAAGCCAAAAAGTGGTTTTTGAAGTGATGTCCGTATGTATGTATGAATGTATCGATGGATGTATGTATGGATGCATGTGTGGATTTATGTATGGATGGATGTATGGATGTATGTACGCACTAATTTATTGAACTCGATAGCGTCTTGACCGCTGATCCAATCAAGCCGAAATTTTTACAGATGGTAGATACGCATAGAGGTAGAAATGCATAGAGACAATGATTTAGAGAATTCGATTCTGCACCACTTTTACGATACGAATTTTTTCTGTAAAATGCATTTTTCATTGTCAAATTTGCAATTTTCTCTTTAAATGTTCGCATTCTTATTGACTGCTATAAGAGTAACCATGGCAACAATAGCAACTTATCCTAGAGTGTTTTTAGGGAACTTAAAGGAAATTAATTTTTGCGTCATTTTTGTATTTAGGACATTTCAGTATCTCCCATAGAAAAATGAGTCGGGCCGACCCGCAACTTTTCGACCTTCGGTCGAAAAGTTACGTGTCTTGCCCTCTGGGAGTTCGGCGCTTCGCGCCTCACGAATGGAGGGTTCGGCGCTTCGCGC
>JARJDT010004071.1:0-28928 GCA_030264655.1 Leptusa sp. GC000079
AAATTCTCAAACCCCTTCTAATCTCAGAGTTTGCCGGGTATCTATAAGTATATTGCATTTGGCGGCCCGTTTTCCCATCCAATCAGTGCTGATGATAGAAAATTCAGGCATATAGCTTCCCGTCTGCACTTGGCAATTATTAATGAATGACGTGTTCTGTTCGGCTAACCGGCACGCTTTTTTTCGATGTTGTTGCCCACTTCTTTCTATAACCATCCCTCTTACTTAAAATGCCGGCCATCGAGAGAAATTTTAATTTGGCGATACATGATCAACTTCAAACTTTGAAAGCCAAGTTAAAGAAACAGTTGGCCACCTGTTACTTAACTAATCAAAGAACAATTAAATTATCTATGTACAATGCATCAGTTTCAATTGAGAGAAACAAAGGATAATCATTTGATGAAAGTCCTGTTGGTGATCCTTCGTTAGAGTACAGTCATTGTTAGTCAGTTGAGCTGATCGACAGCTAACACTCCTCTGTGCTGTAATGTTTCCATTCACCCATTGCCTCCATATAATACCCAGTGACACCATTCATCATTGAACCGATGGCCTATAAACGTATAATCCGTGAAGGTCTTGCTTGTCACGTGACAGATAGGTCTTTGCGGTTAGCCATTGATTATCATTTAGCAGTTAGATGGATACCACGGAACAATGTACAACATAGTTGCTCTACCACCCTCGACCGAAAGTGTTCGCTGTTGACGCGAGAGCCGAAGCAATTGTAATTGCTAAAAGTTGTCCTTGAGAAAAAGCGAATTAAAAAGTATGGCAATAGGGCTGTTGGTTGGTATCCGTGTTGTTTATCTTCCGACGGCGGATCCGCGATTCGGCAGCGCTCGTGATGGACGCGCGCGCCCTCCGCATGGCGGCAAGAGGCGCGCACGAGAGCGCCGCCGCTGGGACGCAGTTGGAATCGGCCCGCTGCTCGCGATAGCACGGACAGTGCAAGCAAACCGCCCCGCCGTCCTCTACGTACCACCAAGCATGAATCGAGCGCGCTACCACCAGCACCACCATCAGCAGTCTTCGAGTTGCGGGCCGCGCGGCTAGTTTCGCCGCCGCCAGTGGAGTCGAGCGCACGCGGCACCGCGCTTCCTTGCACGCGATTAATGTAGATAGTGTAACACTGAAGTGAGATCAAAGTACCTGCAAACAAGAACAATTATATTTCTAAACCAAGTAAACAAAAGTATTTTAATAAAGTCGGTAGCATTCAATTCACGCCACCAATCGTTAATTACCAAACGTTCGTTCTCAATTGCGGAAGTAAAAATGTTGACAATGTCGACTTTGATGATGCCTGCTCCAGCAATGACGGCGATGGCTCCTGGACAACTTCCGATGAATACGAGCAAACTGGAACAGAGTGCAAAGTTAGCGCTCAACCACAATACGATGAACACGAACAAAGCAGGTATGTGCGAGGCCAACATCCAAACGTATGCAGAAATCGCGTTCTTGTCTCAATCTCCCAAATCTCCCTTTGATTCGCGTCAGAGCTCTCAAGTGTATCGCGAGAGCAATCAACATGTGGCCAACGTAACTTTTACCTGATGCTTAAACACTAGACTAGATGAAACTCTGAATGAAGATACAGCAGTTCATTCATAAGACTCGTTGCTAGTTGCTGTATTGAATGCGATTGCATATTCATTCGCGCGTTTAATTTTCCTCGCTGTTCGCCGTCACACACAGTCAGTCGTCCACTTACTTCCACTACATTTTCAAATCAATTTGTTACACATTAAATCTGTCTGTCCATTTCGGTCCCCACCGACTGCGTTGAATTCGCATAAAATGTTTATAGCATGTTTCCACTTGACTCATTTGCAAAGGTAGTTCAGTGTAAATTTTATGTTAACACTAAACAATAACGCTGAGTAAGCAAACATCGGCATATGTCATGTAAATGATGTTATGTTTAATTTATACAAAAGTGTTATAACTGAGTCGACATTTTGTAATTCAACGTCAGATAAATGTTTGAGTTTGAGTTGAGATGTCGTACATATAATCATTTGCAAAATAAATCGGAATGCGCCAGCCACGGTTGAAATTCCTTCGAGATAAGTTGCGTAAAGAAAGTTAGTAAGTTGTTTGAAGGAACGTGGAGACGGCATACAACACACAGCGCCTTCGCATGTCCCCCGCATCGGCGTTGCGGATAAGTATTCGGTCTCGAATATCATTGTGGATGTGTAGATGAAGAACAACGCCATCAAGTCTGAAATGAGAAAGTAGGAAGATGCAATGATTCGCATTCCGCAGCGCTCGTTGTGCGTCTGGCGTTGGCGTAGTGAGTGTGATTCTATAATATTCGCGTTGTACAAGATAAGGTAGTTGATCCGTAGATGAAGACGCTAGAGGATATCATTACGAATGTAACCAAGCCTGTGCCAGGCACCAATTCGAAGAAGACGAAATGCGCGAACGGCACAAGGACAAAGAAAACGGGGCCTTTCGCACAAACTAACTGGGTCGTTCGGTGTAGACATGCCGCCGTCAATTTTTCTACAAGCTTAAACCGCGCTGTTTGCAGGGTCGAACGGGGGGTAGGCTTTATGTTTTCCGATCGCGACTCCTACTCGTACTTTTATTAACTGCCGGATGTCTTCACTTATTGTATACTTGCCTCGCTTTCTCTATTTCCTCTTCTACACATCTAAGCTAAATGTACAAGTTTACCGCAGCAGCGCGCAGCATATTCTAATAAGAGTTGTGCATAGATAGCCCGCCACTGCGAACTTGTTTAACCCTCGCATCTTTTACTTCCGCGTGCAACCAACCCACAATGAATCAAGTTGGCTCGCCGCGCGCGCTTGCCTCTTTTGCTCTCTTTTACTTTTCTTATTCCTTTGTGTACCCTAGACATAATTCTTAAGCCCGAACGAAATTGAAAAAAGTTCTAAAGCGCAATGTTCTTTAATCTGAACCAGGCTCGCGCGATAGTCTAGTTTCGCATGCATTTATTGCAAGCAAGCGAGCAACTTGTGCGGTTTCTCCCGCCCGCCAGTTACACTTAGTATCTTCTTCTTCTCATGTGCTCTATGCTCTAGAGTAGATAACATATAGTATATTTATATTATCTCGACCGTATGGGGTGTTGCAATTTCAGTGTAATATTTTAGAACGTTTTCCTTGAACGTGTGTGGCGCATTAGATTGCCGGTTATAAAATTCAGCAGCAAGTAAATTATAATGGCTGCGTTCTTCTGAGACAAGGTTATGGCTATCCAATGTTAGGATTCGTATATACTTTTAAACGTAATCGGATCACGTATTTCCAGAATCATTATAAAATATTTTTATTTTAAGCAATGATTCCTACGACATTTCTGTTTAAAATCACGAGCCTTTGCATCATAAAATTCGCATGAAGTACATACAAAGATATTGTGTGTAAAAATAAATGGAATAATTATATGGCAGAACATAAATCTGCTCGGAACCAGGGAACAGTGTACTTTCTTCAGTCAAAATTATAATACTTATCATTTTATTGGAACGGCGCAAACGAGCCGCGGAAGCAACAAATTTGTTACGTGCCCAGATTGAGTCATTTTACTAGACCGAAACTCTATTTACATTTATGTTAGTTATAAGAAACCGAATGGAAATGGGAAAATGCAGTTCTTTGCGGCACCCTTGAATTTTTCACATCCGTATCGAAGTATGTGACCTAATATAGTATAGACCTATAGACGATCACGTGAAGAGCTTCAGCCAGCTTCCAGTTACTGCTATGTATTCAACAGTCGCGTCACTTTATGCCAAACGAATCCCAACGATCCACCTTTAGTTCCCTCGTTCGCTTCGTTCCTTTCGATCCAGTTGCATTATTAGAAGTCTACAGTCGAGTGATAGGTATAGGAAGCGCAAAGTTTGCCATTTGACTTGTAGTAAAATGATATTCTTGCGATGCTGAATCGTCGTCATCGTCAATGCTCCTGCGTCTGGTCTGCTGCTGCTCTCCACCCACCCACCTATACCTATATGTATATGCATGCATTAAAAACGAGACGCTGGCAAGATCTTATCGGAATATTCAGTTCTAATTCGAAAAGGCTGGCTCGTTCGTTCGCTTCAGCGTTTCAGCGCTGCCGCCGTCATTACAACCGGTTTCCAGCATTCGTTCGTTGGTATTGCTGCGCCATAAAATCTGAGGCGATTTGCAAACGAAATTGATTCTGCACATGTCCCATGGAAACTTCACGTCGCTCAAACGTCCTCGTATTTACCTCCAACTTTGCTATAGTATATTCCTCGAAGAAAATAAAAGAAAAAATTAATTGCATGTTTGAAATGCCATTAATTTCGAAATGCGCATCAAATATTCATAGTTCATATACGATCATCATAAAAAGCCATCAAGCTAATTGAATGCATCATGTTTTTAATAATTTTTGATCGCTTCCAATTCAATATATTCACAACGTTTGAAGTATACTAATAATAATAATAACTATAAGTAAGTGGTATGTGTATTATCGGCGGTACACATCAAGATTAATGTTCGAATTTCATTCAACAGCGGGAAACATGGAACATGGCAAACTTACAGCTCGTATTGAAAAGCAACGAGACGTGTACTAAAGTGTAAACTATAAAGAACGAACGTACCACGTTGTTTTCGCGGATCGGCAAGCGGGCGGCGGTTGGTGGCCATTAGCTGTCTCGTGAAATGCTGCAACGGGCATGGCACGGCCAGATTGTAAATATTTGGTAAGCAGGAAGTAGTTTTGGTTCAAATGGTCTGGCTTAACTATTCGTGCCAACACGTTTCAGCATGGCTGAAGTTTATGCGACCGGGAATTTGACGGCTAAATTTATAGTCACCCCCGAATATTATATTCCTTTTCACTCGATACTACACCATACACTACTGTAGGAAACTATATAATATACCATAACTATAGTCTTTACTGCTACTCTAGTAAATATTCCGTTGTATGTTGGTTGCTGGGGGTTGAGGGGTAGGTGATAGCATGACAAGCATGAACATAAATGCAAATCAAACACCTTTACATGACACCTTCAACCTATTTTTCTCTTGCAATATTTTCCCTCCAAGACTCACGTATATAAATATTTACTTAAAAGCTAATCCAATAAGATTCTATATTTATTAAGCGTCGGTTTACTTTACTGATCATTTTAATATTCAGCTGATTTGATGTGACACATGACGCTTTACATACATGTGTAAACTATAATGGATCTTAGCAAATGTGTAGTAGCAATATACCTACCAGTGGCATCAAGTCGTAACTATATTGCATTACATTAGATTAATTGAATGTCAACGTGAGTTATTCCTTTGCGACAAGTCTTACCCATGCGGAGTATCACACACATCCCGCTGTTCTGTTTATTTGCTTTTCATTCATATTTCGCGCAAATGAGCTCGGTAACAACATGCGTTTTGTGTTAGTATGTCATTTTGTAATGCGTCTGATATAGTGGTTTGTTGGTGTATCGGTTTGTGTACATCATCATCATCATCATCATGTGCATATTTATTTCGTCTGTGATACGTTGAAGGCAAAGCAAATGCAGCAAAGGATATTAATTACATCAGCGCGAGAGCAGCGGAATTTGCATTGAAAATTGTATCGCGTTCCTGTCTGTATAAATAAGTGCTATCGATTGCTTGTGTTTGTTGCGCTAAAACGACACATCAGCTCGAAGTCAAACTGAAACGCAGAACGAAAACCACACGATCTCTAAAGCTTTTCGGCTTTTATTGTATTTTGTGGGTGTAGCTAGGTGGACATTCAAAAGTCCGATTGTTCGTACACATTTAATGCTTTAATACATTCTGTGCCCGGCGCATTCGCTGCCCATAGTGTAACGAATGTTCAACCCGTTGAACGAGAACGCGTGCAAACACACACAGACAATATCGGATTTGCTTTTTTAATCACTGCATGGTTAAACCAATTTTCCGTGCCGATCAATTTTTACGATTTTTCCGACCATAAACACCATGTGACGTTTGCTAGCGACGCGCCATAGTTATTGAACTGTTTAAATTACACTTTTGTGTAACACCCGCTGCATTTATCTTTTATTTTTCATTTTATACAGGAATTGTCGTCGTACAGTGCCAGTCTCCCAAAACGTGTATGCGGAACACCATTTGCCCGGCTGTTCAATTCATTCAAACGGTTTTAATTTTAGCTGCAAAAATCTGAACGCTAAAAGCAAAATTGTGAAAAAAAATTGAAATGCGGATGGAACAACCTTTTTTTGTACTATTAACCTTTTGAAAAGGATATTACTAATTAGCAATCAATAAGTTATTAATAAAAAAGCAAACTAATTAGTTTATGTTCATTTTAACGATCCAGAAAGGAATGACATTTAATTTTAGGCCGGGAATGAAAAATGTTGTGCGTTTTGCCATCAAATCGTATTTAAAAGATTCGCGCACACAAAATGCAAAATACGAAATCGAATGCAATAACTGACGCTTGATGGCAATGCGTGCGTTTCGTTCATATGTGCCATCATGGTTGGAAAACAATGATTACGCGGCCGTGTAATAAAGGCCATAAAAAAGATAATTTTTATTAGAATCGTATACGTATTGGCCCTAATTGAAAAATTACGTAAGCATACCAATTGATATATCAATCGTTATTTTCGCGATTCGTTTCAATTATTTTCGGTTAACGAGCGCCGGATTAAACGAACTAAAATGATCGTTGCTGTAGCATATCATATAGTAAAGCTTGTACGTTGTTGGTTGTTGCATGCTCACGCACAGACCGGATCTGGGAATTGATAAAATCATTGGTATTTTACTGTTCAATGGCTCAATCGCAGTCGGCGATTCTTTAAACTTTAAACTCTAGCATGATTCCTGATTCACCCGTGCATTTCACATTTCGATCGAATACGAAATCTGTACCAATGGAGGAATCATAATATTTGATAAGTTGAGTACTGCAATCCACTTTTGCGATGATTGAACCTGCTTTCTCATTCTTGTCTTGTTCTTTCCCGCGTTTTCCGTATTCGTGTGGGAGGTGTACAGCGTTCCCGGAACTAAATCCTCTTCAAATGCACACATCACTGCGCATATCTACCTACGTAATGCGCATAATCTGAGAAATTGCAACAATCTTAGATTTTGAATTTTGAAAATGGGAAATAAAATTTAAATTTTATAATATTAAAACAAAATCCCATAATGCGCATATACTATTTTACGATTGAAATTAATAGCAAACAAGTTTATTGCATTAAAAACTCCCACGTGGGGCAAAATGAAAATGAGTGAAAACACATTAAGTCGCATACGAAAAATAATGGTAAAATATATTTAGACATTGCCGAATTAACGAATTTCCACGCGAACCGCCGTGCTTCCAACGCATTGAATAAATGAGCAAGCGATTTTCATTCTCGTTATAGTTTTAAGCACTCTTTGCAATTAAGCTTACTTTAGTCGGAATTGCGTTTAGATATGTGCGCGCGAGTGCAGGTAAACGCGCAGTAAAGTTTAAAAGTTAATTCATAATTAACAAACGAACTGTAATATCGAATGTGACGGCGTCGCAAAAAGTTCACTTGTTTTACATGTAACTGAGCCGCATTAAAGCTTTGTCTTTGAACAGCTTTAACTTTATGACACTTTAATAAAATATGATTTTTTTGCGCTGTGCGTTCGTTGTTCTATTCTTTTTCATTTTTACTTGGCTCGTTGTGCAAACAGACCGGAACGATGACGCGGCGCGATTCTCGATTTTAGTTCGCATTCACAATGGATTTGCACTAGTACTATTTTACCGCATTATAACGTCGACTTTTTATTAGTATAAAATAAAATTTAATCCCTTCTAAAACATGCGGGCGCGAGCGGCCAGTCGAATGAATGCGCTAAATTAGGCTATTTTGTGATGATTAAATTAATGCTATTAATTGGGATTGAATATTTGCGTGAAGAGCTTTGTTTGCAAAATCCGATGTTGAACAATTATAAAATTAAATCTTTTTACATTAATTATTTTCCGTTTATACCATGATGTAGTTACATTTCAACTAACTCATACGTTATTTTGACACAGTAATGAGTGGACTAATAATATTATTACTTGATTTTTAATTGAACGTGTTCATTGATTAAATATTTATAAATGTGTAAGAGGAACAACGGACGCCTGGCGCAATTCCTACCTTTGTTTAATACACTTCAAGTCAAAGAAAACTTTAATACGTAATCATCGTGATACGCAACAGGTAAACGGGGAACTATCACATTATTCTTTAACCAGTTTGTTCATACAAAGTTCATACATGCAGTCTCAACCTGTACTAGGAAGTTAGAAATATATGGAGTGCAAGTATAGGTATAGGAATAGGAATGAATTAATTTAAAATTTAATACACTTTTAGTTCCATGTACTAATCTTCCAAAATACGTTGGTTTCGTTGCTTTCAAAGTACACCCAACTCAATGGCGAAAAGGTAAATTAATTTTAATGTCGGCGCACGGTGCGCGTTGGCTTCTTGCTTGCAGATTGCAATGCCTGTACATAAATATACAATGCATTAGTTAGTAGACAATGACGTTAGTACGCTTCATCAATTTCGTTGACTCGGCAGCTGCTGATATAAACGAGATTTATTATTCTTGCTGCTCGCGGACTCTGCTTGTGCTGCTCGTAGTTTTTTTTTTTCATTTCCGTACATGTTGGTACGGTATGGATAGCTGATATGTTGGGCGCATCATGCCGTATATAGGCAAAGCTCAAAGCCATTTGTTTACTACTCCCCTATTTATTTACATTCACGCATTCGACGATTTTAGCTATAGCGTGAAACATTGTGTGTAAGATGAAAGTATAAAAACTCCCACACGCGCACACACACACACACTAACCAAACTGATGTGAAGGAAATAAAATAGTTGCGGTTTGTGTTTATCCGTCGAGCGCGCGACGATGCGAAATGACGAGAAATTTACGCATGCAAGAAATATTCTTACATTTTTTAGGGATGTTTACGACACAATTTTATACTTGCAAAATGCGCGGAGAAAATGACAGGGTCGTAGTCGGCAAGCCGTCTCAAACTACCATATAAGTAGGGCACAAATTATATGTCTCTATATTGAGTATATAAAATTTTTATTTCATTTCCACCAAAAATTCAAATGACACCGTCATCGTCGAAACTGTATTTTTATTTGCGCGTTATTCAATGTTATTCAAACAAAATAATCTTTATGTGAACAGTAACAGTATTTGTGAGTAAGCTCAATAATAGCTGATATGTATGTGTTCCACCGAGCTATGTTTTCGATGGTTCTTCAAATAAAAATAGTTTAAAGTCGAATGTTCAAAAATTTTTATTCCGAAAATATTTTAAGTGTTGTAATAAAAAATATAGTTGCTTCCATTGTGTGCTTATTTAATACATATAGCAAAAACCTACATGTTCGTCAGAGCAATGATTTTGTTGATCGTTTAAGCAGTTTAGAATCTATTGTTGAAATATTTTGCATTTTAAAATTATATTTAAATGTTAGAATGAAGTATTCACATTGTATTTCGGCCCAGGGCCTCCAGCGTATTCCTACTAATAAACACCTACCTATAATAAAACTAGTGAATATGCATGCTTAATAATAGCTTATGTCTTTATTTGCTCCACATATGTTTTTCATGGTTCATCAAATAAATAGTATAAGAGCCTAATGTTCAAAAGTTTTATTGTTATTATTAGAATAAAACATTAATATTTGGCTAGGTCTGATTGAACTTGTGAGCCCGGCGCCTCCACTCTGTCCCTTAATAATATGTATAGCATAAACTTGTGTGTTTGTCCAAACAATGATTTTGATTGTCTTTCAAACAGAATATAATAGTTTTGAATATTTTGCATTTTACAATTACATGGTAATATATGCACTTAATTTGTAAGTAGTGCTCAACAAGAGCTATCCTGTTCCACAGAGCAAGGTTTTGGATGGATTTTCAAATAAATAGTTTTGAATCAAAAATATTTTATTTTAAGAACGTGTTTAGTGTTCAAATAAAATAAATGATGTGGGCACCACATGACTTCGTGGTCATAGACAGGTTATGATAGGACTTTCATATTTCTGAGGCAACAACTGGCAACTGGGACAACGAGCGACGTGAGTTGTCGTAGTTGGACACAGGGATGCATAGTTACGTTGTTATGGTTGCCATGGTTACGTCTACCGCATTCAATAATAATGCGAACATTTAAATTGAAAATTGCAAATTTGAAAATGAAAAATGCTTATGGCAAAAGTGGTGCAGAATTGAATTCTCTTAAAGATTGCCTCTATACGAAAAGTGCATACGGTCAGAGATATGGCCATTTTAAATTTGCAATGATTTTTTTTTAGGTTAGGTATTTTCCGATCTGGCCCAAAATCTAATCAGTTCTATTCACAATGGGTATCTACCACGTGTAAAAAGCTCGATGGGATCAGTGGTTTAGACGCTATCGTGTTCACAAAATTATGCGTACGTACGTACGTACATACATGCATACGGACCTCACTTCAAAATCTCGACATCGAAAATTTTCATGAATACAAGACTTCTCTATTCTGTAGGTATGCTACCTAAGACCGCGAAGTAAAAATATGTTTGGCTATCTAATTTAACTTTTTAGCCCGGCGCCTTCACGGTGTGCTTATGGTTACATGTATTATAGCAAATTCGTATGTGTTTGTCAGAACAATGATTTGGTTGTTCCGCTAAGCAGTTTAGGATCAAATTTAGGAATATTTAACATTTTTAAATTATATTTAATTTTAATTGTTAGAAGGAAAGATTCTCATTGTATTCTACCAAAACAATGTCTGCCCGGCGCCTCCACTAATATTTTCATTAATCTAGAACTTAATTTGTAAATAATGCTCAACAAAAAATTATGTGTTCCATGAAGCAATAGTTAAAATAACATCTTTGAATAATTAATATTTTTAAATTATTTTTAGATGTTTGAATGAAAAATTCATGTTATACTATTAGCCTGATTCGAATATATGTCAGCTCGGCATCTCCACCGTATGTCTGTTAATGAAGAATTCAATTAGTTGCTGCTCCAAAATGGTTTATGTGTTTTATTGAGAATTGCTTTTGATGATCTTTAAAGTACATTTTTGAGTATTAGCATAACAAATTCCAGTTATATTGGCTCAACTTGTCAGCCCGCCGCCTTCATTGAATGCTTATTAAAGTAGAAAGCAATTAAGATACCTGCCAGGTTTTTTAAGTGTTGCTTAACTGATTCAGAATTAAAACGGATATTTCATAAAGGTGCTTCAGTTTACGAGACTATAATAATGTTCAGTTTAGTAAATACCAGCGCAGTGCACGTACATTGCCGACTTTAATCAAAAATACGTTTCCGTTAGAATGCACGGCGAGTGCAGGCGCAATAAAAATTAACGAGTGGACCATTTCATAATTTCTGACATGAGAAATTTAATTACTTAAAGAAAACAGTATACCCGTGCGAGAATGATGAATGGGATGGAAAAGGGAAAAATAACTAACATATAGGTATACAAAGGATACCTCTTTAGTGTTGCACCCAAAGAGTCGACCAAATGTGCTACGAATTCTAATCTAACTTTTGCACGTTTACTAATACTACTCTAGCTATAGCTAGGCTACTGACTGACTTCGAGTGGTTGAACACGCCGCGCTCCAAGTTAAATTCGTTTCGGTTCAGTTGCATTGAACTTGGCTCTCTTTCGCGTTGCGCTTGCTTCTTTAAAAAGTATAATTTAATTAGTATAATTGTCAGAATCAAACTTGCAGCCAAGTCCGCCTACCATAATAATTCGAATATAGATTACTAATGGTCGGAGGATGAATTCCGCTTTTTTATCCGTCTTTATTTCAGTTCGGTCGCGCGCGGCTCTTTTTTGTCTTCTCGATGTTGTCCCCCAATTCCCCATTATTTATTGAGCACTCTAGCGGACAGCCAGCCAGTATGCACTGCCATGGCGAAAATAAAGCGGCGGCGACGTGCTTTTCATTTTGCGCTCCGGCTATATTTTCTTGTTGTAAGGATTTCTTTTTAAAAATAATAACTCTTGTGTAGTGGCGCCCAGCGTGTCGCCGTAATCGTGGCTAAAAGCGCACGGCGCCTCTTTAAGATTTCACTAACTTATTTAAAATATATAAATTTTAAGAAGCAATCAGTTTGAAGTGTCGAGGACACTCTAATGCCCGGAGATAAATTTGTTTTGCGCCGTCATTGTAAATTTTCTTGTGCAAAGTGTCTGGTTTAAAGGACTTAAACAAATTAAACTAAATGAAACTAATCCGAGCTAGCAGCGCTTTCTTATATTTGCAAGTATTTGTATAAGCAATATTCAGTGTGATTTTTGAGCATTGTATGGTGAAGTCGACCGGCTTCCGGATTAACTCGAAACCGCATATCGCAACGTCCTGCGTCGCCATCGCCGAGTCCTTGAGTAAACTATCCGCCTTTCGGTCTACGCTCCGTTAGATATATCCAGCAACGCATTCGCGTCCGGCCTCTTTTCGTTGAATACAAATTGCAATATCTGGATAATTTATTATAACCCCGCACTTGTGCCGGTTCCAACCCTTCAACCGTAGCTCGGGTTGGTCTAGATCAGCATTGCGAATGCTTGATATATGAATTGTCGTATGTCGTATAATTAATGAAGCGAAAAAATTGTAATATTCATAAGGTAATTAAACAGCTAGCGTACTTGATTAATATGACAGACACAACATACCTACCTGTTCCACTCCACCTGAGTATTAAATCCGTGAACTGTTGCTTAATACGATGTCATTAAAGTTTTTAGCATGCAACGAAACCGAAATATAAACAAACAACATCAAATATTCCAGCACATCCACCACAATATGCAGTCTTGTATAATAATTATGCACCGCGCATGCGTACATAATGTGCCTTTGTGCTGTCCTGCCTTGTTGCTTGTTTGGTTTGGTATTAGCTGTCCCGAGTTCGCTTCGAGGAGCATAAATTCAATAGGGCCCCATATATCGTTGGAATGATGAAGGTGACTTGACTTGACTTACTTGACTTCTCTTGATAAATCGGTGCCTATAGCCGGCATCGCCGACAAGACAATTATTTATCCCCCATCTCTTCGAAATTCGGGAATAGCAAATACTTGCTGACATTTTTCCGCCTTTGACGTCACGATATGTTCCGCGCGAAGAAACGTACGTGCTCTAAAAATTGCTATCGCGCTTGCATTCAAATATCGCCGAGACGCCGGCGAAGAAGTGGGAGGATCCTCAATAATCTTTGATGTAAACAAATGCACGTGATCTACCTACGCAAAGTGAAGAAAAAAGCTGCAGAGAGTTGGGCATAAATTTAAAGATAACTTAATTTGCTGTCAGATGTTGTAGGCGCGCCCGCACGTGCACATTATCGCATTACAAGACTTCTTCCGCGTTATACAGTGTAAATTATTAACAGTAAGTGATGCGCCTCTCCTCGTCGTGTTGTTCTTCGCGTCTTGTGCTTCTTAGCTTCTTAACTTAATTTGCAATACGTATGCCACTAGGTTCACGTTATCACAATCATGTATCGGTGTCTGAAGTGGCATCGAGTTTATACAAAGAGAAAGAAAGCCGAAGGGAAAGCGACCTGACTGCCTGCTCTGCTGAATCTCTATACAAAATGATTTCGCCTACGCGCCGCAGAAAACTTTGTTGCTGAAATTATTTTCCGGACTTGCAAGAAAAGCGTTTAAATGGAATGGCCTCAGGCCTACCGGTGGGTTAGCGAGCCGACGCCGCCAGTTTTCGGGAAAGTTATTCCGAAGGATACATGCATTTAGTCGAGGCCGTGCGTGCATTTGGCAGGTCCCCCGAATAACTTTCATGATAATCGGGAGAAAATAGCGGAAATCCAACGGCACCTCCACTCCTCCACTCTGCCAACATGGATGCGTGTTGGTTAGAGGTATAGTGAAATTGTACTCGACTACCTCCTTCTCTTCCCGCCATTCGTATAAGCAAAGCATAGAGTGGATGGTTTCGTTTCCCAATTCTGCGGCATCGTTTTGTCGTGGCGTTGCGGACGCAAGAAGCATTGAATCAAAGCATTGCGTTCGTGCAGTTTGCCTTGCCTTTAGTGTGCCTTCACCTAGTCGTTTGCCATTTAGCCGAAATTTACCTACCATTACGGCCGTCAAGTTTATCATCGTATGCCTAGCTTCCGACCCCCATAAATTCCACTTTGGTTTCGCTGCCCGATATCATATTATTCCAGCATTGCCAGCTGGAGGTATAGCGAGCGCTGCTTCAGAGAAAGAATCACGCTAATGTGCTGCCTCATTTTGCTTACATAAAGCCGAGATGGGTTTACTTGACGTGTGCAAAGTGCGCGGATTAACCCCGACTCTTCTACTCTTCTTAAGGATTTCGCAGACATTTTCGTTCGAGACAATATGTGGCCATATTCGTTGCTATTTTATAATTAAATATTAGCATAGCACATTCCATTGACGCATTCTAGCTGAACGTTTTGGCGTTGGCGTTTCTATTAAAACATAAAGGCGAAATATTCTCAACGCTCGTTGCATTTTCAATTGCTGGTGGACACGCAATTTCACACGCACACGTCGATTACACGTTTTAGCATTGCGTCGTCCTTTTGTGAACGCGTGGCAAATGGATTGCGAATTGATATTGAACTGTAACGCAACCAAATGCTAAATTCACACACCACAACCAACAGGCGCACGGCGAACGAACAAAAGGTATTTCACATTTGCACGTACTCACGTCCACTGCAATCTAAAACAATTACATGTTACGAATTGCACGAAATTTAGCGGCTGCTGTACTGTTGCTTCAGCGTGCATAGTTGCGAGCCTAAGTAAGAATAATCCACTTGACAGATATATGAGTAACGGGGCTTAATAATGCCCGATAAAAAGGTCTTAGTTTGTTTGCTGCTCCCGACCCTATTTGTGCTTCCTGTGTATGCGCGCTTTTAATGTGTGTTTTAAAAATCTGTTTTAAAAAACACACTGCAAAGAGGTCACGTTATAATTTTCACCTCGCTTTTATAATGCAGGCGGAACAGAACACGCAAGTGGCTTTTTGCCATTCGTATAATATCGCAGCATGGGCTTTGTGTCGAGAGTTTATAGCAAAATACGAAAGCAAGTGACACGTGACTGAACCCAATTTACCATTTGCAATTTTACCTTCGCTTTTACACAACAGCTAAAGTTTGATGTCACCGAAGTTTCACAATTGATAGCCAATTTCAAATTAGTCAAACAAATGAATTCAAAAAATGATGTTTGTTGTTAAACTTTTCTTTTGTCCTCGTAAACTATTTAATTCATTCATCTTATTTTTTATAAATGGGGAGAAAATTAGTATAGCTAGTGGACAATTTAAATGATCAATTTCGTATAGTACTTGTGAACAGTTTGATTTTTAATGTGCGTTAGCCAGTCAGTAATTGAGTACATTAATGCGAAGCGCACTCTTGACGAATCCAATTAGGAAAAGTTTTCAAGGGAGAGTCAAGTCGCGTTAGTTGACTTTGGGGATATTTTTTCTGTTCGTTTTCCTTCTTAAAACAACTAGCTTCATCTACATTGATTTTAATTAATGCCAAAAGTATCAACGAACTTTTAAAGAATAAGTCGCCCACTCCTGCCCTGGGGTCGAGTTTGTTTAGTCTTTTGTTTCGAATTGATATCATTATAGATTCAAAATGCCAATAAAACTAAATATCTCTTGAAACTTAAAATAATATTAGTAATATGTGTAGACTTGTTATTTCAATAAATAAATTGATGTCTTTGCTTTCATATTGAATATGAATTTTAAATTTAAAATTGTCAATACATATGAGAAATACATTTAATTTACCTATATGATGTTGAACATGCATAAAGTGAAAGCAATTGAAAAGTAAATAAATCGAAAGAAGGCTCGTAACTTTTCCACTCCACATTCATAGGAATAAATGCGACATAGTCATAAGCGGAAATAGGTCTGTTCACACATGTTGAATGAAAAATTATAACGCCGCTTTTAATTCCAACTTTAAATATTTGTAAAAATACGCCCAGTCGATGATTCGAATTGAATTGTATGCTTAAAACATTAATGGCGAAATAGCAAATTCATTTTTTGAAATTTTATTAATCCTCAAAAAAACTGCACTGAACTGAATCAACTTGTGATGTTCCAATTAAAACGATTTATTTGCAAATTTTATATCGCAAATGATAATGAAGAGATTGGAAAAACTAGCTTAGCCTTAGTTGAATAAAATTTTATTATGAAAGTCACACTTTAATAAATCAAGCGCTACCTATCAAAACGAAAACAAGGATTCAATTAATTACCCTTTTGCATGGATTGCGATTTTTTCCGCTAACCGTAGACACTCTTTTGAAATAAAGCCAGCCGAAAAACGCCGCAAATAAAATTTTCACTTTCGGTGATGCGGAACATTTCTTACCTCGTGCTATGCGCCCATCGACAACGGTTTAGTACCTCGCAGTTCACTCAGTAGTGAAAATAGCTTATATGGTTCGAAGGTTTGCGTGTGCCTAACAATAAACTTGGAAACTGTATAAAGCAGCGTATACATATAGTCCATTCCCTTATTCGAATGATGTATATTTATACTCTATGAAAATTTTGCCACATTTTTGGACGGACGTAAATGATTTTTCCTTGTCTTTGTTTCCTTGCTTGCGCGCGCGTTTTTATATTTTCCCTTCGTTCGTGTGAAATACGTTTCTATTTCTAATACACGAAACGAAGGAAGAATCATCGTCTTCGAATGATTCGTTTCGTTCGTTGGCCTGCTTGGAGTTCGCCCGCTTTCTTATATTCATTCGCTTCTTTCATCTGACATTCACTCCGGCGTGGAGTCTCTCCTGTCTTTGTTCTCGTAGCGTTGCGTTGGATTTACTGCAATAATTCACCGAATTCAATTAAATCCAGGAAAATATTTTTCGCTTCTTCTTTGTGCTAACAAATAGGGTACTTCTAGTAAGATATTATAATGCAGTTTTTCGCTGCAGCATATTTTTACTGCTCCCCGTTCCATGAAGCGGGCGACTTCGAGAATGACTACAATTATCGAACGAGTTATTGAAGAAAACAAGAATGAAAAACCAGAGCACTGGATTTGAATATAATCATAAAGATTGTTAACTTTTCTATTAATACTATTGTCTCAGAGATTTGGCATTCTCAGTATGAGCTTCAAAAAATTGGAAGCTTTTCGCGATGGAACACAATTACAGAGATTGGTAATGTATGCCGCATGATTGGTCTTGCGGCTATATAAGTAGTATCTGGCGGTGTGCCCATTTTTTTCTGATCGTCGCCAGTAGGGAATAGATAGTCCGACTTCATGAACACTGCAAACCTATAAACTTGCCAGACTCGAATCCACAGTGTGTTCGAAGTTGGCTGGGCTGCACGTTTCTTCCGTTACTATCATTAGGATTATGGACGAAGGACTTTTGCTTGAAATATTGACCCCGTTGAACCGTGAACCGCACACGCTCCGCTGCCATCCCGTTCTGACCTAATGCTGAAAATAGAGTATTTCACACCTTCGGCTCGACATCACGGTCGCTTCGCATTATACTTACGATCGGACTTAGCCCACCGTGCCTTGATGTATCCGTTTAGGACCGGTTCCTATTGATCAGATAGTTTTGAATTTAATTAATGGCAACTTCCGTAATCACCTACTGTTTGCCTCCTAATTTCATTTAAACTGAGAAATCAGGACGCTAACGTAATTTATTAATTATGTTACTCAATTCCACTCTTCGCCAGCAGCACCAGCTGAAAATCGAATCATATTTTATATATCCGGTTATCTATCAGTGAGCTTACCAGACGAATGCGCGCTCTTCGATAATTGAATAGGATAGACATTGCTGGTAGCTGGACCTGGACTGGTTGCTGGCTTTTAATAGTAATCCGACCTACGGAAACGTATGAATGCCGCACCAGACCGCACGGATCTATGCAAATAGACCGAACCTACCTCTATCGAGCTTCGGTTTGGCGGTTTGCGACGATGGCATTGCTGCGGGCTGGAGAAAAGTGCTGGCGAGAAATACAAAATGCATAAATGGAAAGCGCCTGCCTGATGCAGCACATACGTGCCCCATCCGACGAGAGCTCTTTGTATACTCGCCAGAGCAGAGAGATAAAGTTATAAAGAATTCAGTTGTAAATCATTTGGGAACTGAGAAGTGAGGGACAATGGTTAAGCATTCTAGGCCTGTATAAACCTACTTAGAGGAGGAACACAGTCTTGGCACTGGGGCATCTTGGACATCTTTAGACGTGCGTAGATTTATGAAATGACACATTTCGGTCGGACGTGGCCAGAAGGAAAACACAGCAATGCATTTGATGGTGGAGGCGCGGGGCTTCCTGTTTCGTTCGCCGGTTGCGTGCCTTCCTTGATGCTGTAATTGGAGGCTCGTTCACATGTCCATTCGTTCAACTTTTTACACCGGCCAATTTCATATTTCTCTTTCTTTGCCTTCGGTTTCGCGATTGCTTCACGTCTATACCTAGCAATATATTGCCACAAGTTATCATCATCAGTGGCGTTGTTTGCAAGGGTCTATGCCTATTTGGGTATTTGGCAAAGGTACGCTGGGCTTAATTCTAGTCGAACTTTACTTCTGCGCGCCCATATTTACCGTATACAATTTACTAAAGTGCCACATGGTGCTATCTCTTCGCTGTAATCAAATATGAGACTCTCAATGCATCGCATCGCCATCGTTCCTTTCTGCACATATATCAGGTGGCGTACACCAAATGGGATCCGATCCACCGCGCGCACATTTACATCCGATATTCGGCAACTCATATGCAAAATTACATTCTCACTTTTGGGTCGACATACCTGTCCCTTCTGGATACACATAGTGCGCCGCATTTAGCATATAAGGCATAAGCGTTCGATTTATTCTTGCGTGTATAGAGCGGCGTAAGACGGCGGTGGCGTGGCGTGGCGTATGGGGTGAAAAGCGACGAAACAGGAGGCATTCCGTCATTGCTTGCGGCTTTTTGTTCTCTATTCCTCAACGTCGTAATTCATTCGCGTCGTCGTTCAGTTGAGCAAAAGTTGCCGGCTTGCTTGCGCCCGCGTTTAATGTTCTGAATCAATACAATTATGAATGACACGAATCGACATAAATCGTTTCGTGACTTGAATCAAGTTTTGTTTATGATTTCCTGAATCGAGTTTGTTTTCTTTAAGTGAAAAAGCTTTCTCCGACATTGTCGGCATTCTGATATAGTAGGTGGTTCGATAAGTTGTACTCGTGTGTATGTGCGAGTGCGTGCAAAGAACTCTATACTTATATTTATGTAAAGCTTATACGACGCGTCAGCATCAGTATGATGTGTGCTTTTTATATCTTGTGTATAATGCATGTGTTAGTTGTGAGAGCGTTTTTTGCGCAGTCCTTGTACGGGGAGAATTTATCGTTTTTCAATACTTACATCGTAAATTATGTTTCAACTGAAAATTCATCATTTTTCTCTTCATATGATTAAAATTTAGATTGCCTGGATTTATATATTCCATACACATTTTAATCGAATCTCTGTGCATATTGATTATTGCATTAGGCTCGGAAATAGCATGTGTGGAATTAATGATTCAAATAGTTATCAATATTCCATAAATTCCGGCGCTCATACTTGGAAACTGTTTTTTTTTCGTTTTGCTTTATATGAAAACTGTGTATTCTAAGTAAACAACTTCAAAGAAAGCAGCGAATAGCTGTTAGGCAAGGTCTCGAGTTTAGAGGAACTGAATTAGTCTAGTTCTATTAGCATTTTAGCATAACAATGATCAATAGTTAGTTGGAGTTCCTTGTTCCTCGTTCGAATCCGTATTCAAATAAACTATTCATAATTAGGTCGAATTTAAGTTCATTCTTCACTTTAGTATAACGGGTTGAGTTTAAATTATTGAATTCTATAGATATCCGATGAGGTTGTATACTTTGCATTTCCGTTAGCCGCGCACGCTTCAAATTTAATATTATCCATACACGGAACGCAGTTTACCGACTGTTATTTTATTATAATACGCTCTCCTATAAATCTAGTTAACTTGACGTGGACGTGTGCGCGAGGTGCATTTTATATCGAGCGAAATGAATTTTACACGTATAACAACAACGCTATCAAAAGATGCGAGTTTCGTGCTCAAACACTCATTTTTCCCCCAATGCAGCGGCGATACAATGTGTAATTTGTGCGAAATTGTACATAATTTACTATGCAAATTATGCGCGCCAACTTTTTAAGAATGCACCATGTCATATTTAATTTAATGCGCGTCGAGCGAGCGCTGCCTGTTTGGCTCGAATTACCATTCGATAAATAATTCGGTTCGAATAACGATCATCGCTAATTCAAGTTATCTACTGTGTTGCCGGGACTGCATCATCATCATCATCATCGCACCCATCGAATTAACAAGCACACGCAAAAAATTCGTGATGTACTTTCAAAGTGGAAATTGGCTGCATGATTATTACAAATGTTGGCAGCTTGATTGGCGAGTGTTCGACGCATTTTTTCGCGTTGTTGAGTGGATGTAAATGAAAGTTTACATAACGATATATGGAAATGTTCAAAATGAATAATGCTCATATCGATATTTCTGCGTCATGTGTTTTACATGCTCAAACAAATAAAAGCGCTTGTTTAATAAATGCACCAAAAAACAGTTAAACTGGTTTAATGCAGAGTGATTAGTGTTTTACAGTTTTGTTTGAGTAAGGAAAAAGGAATAAACTTGATTTGCTTTATGATCTTCGTTCGCTGTTTCATCGCCTTGAGCTTTGGGGCTCTTTTTGTGTCAAGTTTCCTGGCTGTGTGAGTGGGTTGATGGTGGTGCAAAAGAGTAAAGAGTAGTGGGAACCCCGCCGGCCGCTGTTATCGTTTACCGTCACTTGTCGGACTCATTATCGACTCCGGAGTGCTTCGATCTGGAATCATTACAAATACTGCTGACTGAACAGTTCTAACATTTTTATCCTCAAATTTAGATCTCTTTATTTCAACAGTAGAGCAGTAGCTTTGCCCGAGTCTAGCGACGTCGTTGGCGGCTGCTGGCTGAGCGCAACTTAGTTGATGGCAAGCGCAAGTGGTGGTGGTTTGGTAGCACATAGCACTAGCAAGTTGAAAGAAAAGCTACTCGAAATTATCACATCGTAACTGCACTCAACTGGCGCACCATATCGTAACCTATGCACCACTATGCACATTTCGTTCGATATTCTTCGTCTTTTCGATGAAATTCGAACATTTGTTTTGTCATTTCGTTCTTTGCAAAGAAGCTTGCAGATATTGCTCCATTTTATAACCAGGACACTTGCATGCAAATGTGCAAACAACGTTCCACAATGTTGCACATACACATTGCAGCGAATCACCTGCTTGGCGCTCGTTTCGCCGCGCGCTAAGTACCAAGAGACATTTCGACCCCATCCTTGGTTTAGGTACTTCCGATGCAGCGAACTGAGTTCGTCTCAAGAAACTACTTTTTGTTCGCCACTTCCTGTCAGAGATGGAAAGTGTCTGCGAACGCACTGGGAATATCGAAATGTGTCCCACGAGGACGCTCCACTAACCCATCAGGTGTTCTTTGGTTCTCGTTTAGGTTAATTTAACGTGCATCGAGTGCTCATCGCTTCTTATACAAGGGCTTCCGTGTCACATATTGAAGAGGTCAAAAAAGTGCTTGTAGGTACAAAAGCGAGCGGCGCTTTGAAAGAAATCCAGCGTCATGTTGAAGTGAGGTGATTTTAGTCAAGCAACCCGAGAAAAGCCAGTCATGATGCCGGAGAAAAACCGCACCACCACCAGCAAGCACCAGCAGTCACCAGGAAAGCTTCCTCGATCGATAATCTGGCGTGCTTTATTGTGATGTGCTTGATTCGCAATGAAATGTTTCGATGGCTTATGCTATCACCGAGGAAGCCTCGTCTCTCGTTCCAATTTCCTATCAAAGTTTTCATTGCCATCGTCCCTTATCTTCCCAATCCGTGTTGTATCCCATCCCATTTATAATTAAGAACTAATAACCGTTGTTGCGATTAGAATAGAACTCACGGATTCCACTGCTTCCGTTTCATGCCATCACTACCACTCGAAATGCGACTGTTTCAAACATTCAACTCCTTACAAGCGAAGCCGAACGCCGAGCCGGCGTGAGGTAGCACTGAACTCGATGTTGGCAAACTTTCTAATCAAAGTTACTCTCGTTCATATAACTCACTTTTGATGACAGTTTATTGCTAATTCGCTCTCACGTTGTACATGTTTATTTATGCATGCTTGCTGAGCAGAAGTGTAATAAATGTAAATGTGTTTCTTTGTTGCAGAGCACCACCACATCTTCGTCGGCGATCTCAGTCCCGAAATAGAAACGCAAACGTTACGGGAAGCGTTCGCTGCGTTCGGCGAAATATCGTAAGTTCATATACAGACTAATTATTTTATAATCCTTAGGCAAATTAAAATTTAGCGTAATGCTCCTTGCTCGCAGGCTTGCTGCTCATTTTACTTTGCTAAATTGTTTTATAATAATTTGTGTACGGTCATGAAAGTCTAAAGAACCCCGACTGGGAAGGAACTTGGGACTCTATGGTGTGTGTAAAGAGAAAGGAGCACACGCAGTAACGCAGTGCCCGACTATTTAGAAATTAAACATATTTTCTGCTAGCGTGCACTGCAATTTGCGAACCTTAAACAAGTTTACGGTCGGCCCGCTTTTAGGTACATTTTACATTTGAACCCATCTAGATGCGCTTCTTCTGCTCTGAAGTTGACGATAAGGATAACAGGCTGGTATCTACAATCTACTTTCTTAAAGATCTCAGCTTATATTCATAGAGTGAATTGTTCCGGTCCTGTATGCCGAAAGAAGCGACAAACTTACCTCTTAGGTCCATCCAACCAAACCTAACCTAACAAATCCGAGAATCCGTACAATGTCTTCTCGCCCTCGAAAGCAGGCCGCTTTTTCGCTGCTCCCATTAGTCCTGTACACCTTTTTACCTGACTGCATTAACAAACAAAGCGCACACCGCTAAATTAGCGCGCACCGCGCGATATTTGTGTGTTCAGTTTGGAGCTGGCATGGCATAGTTCCCCATTGTACTACGTCTACTGCCTACCACCGCCGACCATTATTCTCCGCGCTCCGAGAACCATAATGGAACGAGCATTCCAATTCCGGCAGCGCTAGGTTTCGTTCAGGTTGTACGGCCTTCTCGGTGCAACCCTTTTCCTTTTGATGCAATATTCTCGCTTGCTATACATATACGCCACGCCACACAACATTGTTCTTTTTGTAATCATAACAATTGATTCTTTATTATATGAACGTCTTGTGGACGACGTATTATTACAAAAAGAAAACTCGCATGAAAAGTCGGAATGTGTGCTTATAGCTTAGATTTTCAGGCATTCCAGCGCGCCGATAAGATTGAAGCATTCATTGTGAAGGGCTTTTCCGGCTGAGTGTGTCAGTGAGCACTGAGGGTGGGCTAGTTAACCGTGCACGATAAAATCATAGCCCTTCGCTGATATGCGAGTTTTTCGAATTCCACAATGAAAGCAAAACTCACTTATCCAATTCGAAAATATATGCATATGAATTATCGTGTAGGTACGTACGTAATAACTAACAACAAACGTGCATTATCTGAAATTATCAAAGAGATCTCATCAATGAAATAATTATCCGGGTATGAAGTCGAAGTTAGCAGTAGGCAAGTTTGTTCAATTTGTGAAACTCGTTTCATATCGATCATCGATGATGATGATACTGTTTTCCATAATAATGCAAGGAATGGAAACATTTTCATTGTACTAATCAAATGGCACAATCTATATTTATACCCGATAAGGTCTATTCACGTATAGTTTTCCAACCCATTAGCCATGCAGATTCTTTTTTTAAGTTGGTACACCTGATAGACAGGAATCTGCATGTTTTAGAATCTAGTGACATTTGTGTTACTGTGGAGATAGTTGCTGGCAAATCGATTTTGGCGGTTATTTTTACAAGGTTGAGAATTGATCGTGAAAGCACTTTCCAATCGGAAGAAGAGTGGATATTGTTTGGCGATTTTGATATTCCTTCATTTTCCACGCTCTCCATTAATTCATTCAAAAGTTCAATAATATTGATCTACCTGGGAGTGTCTAGCTACGTCCTCATCGTCATTCGTACGTTCATGCAAAATTCATTTTTTATGTTAAAATTAATATCCCTAATGAATCGAAAGCCCACAAGCTTATCTAATTAGATTACGTTTCATCGAATTGTGTATTACGTTATGAAGTAATTACTACCCACAACGGGGCGGCATGGCACATGGCATGGATCGTTAGAAAATTAATGCAACCGTTTGTAACGTTTACTCATATATGCAGACAGAGGCAAGGAGAAAGTGAATATAGCAGTGGTGTAGGCAAAGCCTACCTGTAAAAATTGAAGGGGGCACCTCACGACTTTGCGGTCTGATCCAGGTATTGGTTGGATTTTCATATTTCAGACCCAACCACTCGCAAGTGGAACAACGAGCGAAGCGAGTCCAAACATTACTTGTATGTGACATGAATTCGCGTGATTTCTTATAATTATCTTATAATTGTTTTATAATATAAATATTATATACCTACTATAAATTGTTTAACGATTTTAGATAGATAATATTTGTGACAAAAGTTGTGCAGATTGCCTCTAACTTTCTTTGTAAAGTCGATAAGGTTCGAGTTATTCTAATTTTAAATTTTCAATAAGTTTTTGGAAATTATAGAAATTGTCCGATCAGCGGATAGACACTATCGTGTTTACAAAATTCGTGCGTACATACGTACGTACACACGGACATCACTTTTTGGATTCAGTGAACCTCAATTAGTGGAGATCAATCAACACCTTGACATCGAAAATGTTCATGATTATTAGACTTCTCTTCTTAGACACCTATGACCACGAAGTAAAAAGTCAATTCGCTTCGCGCTCAAATCCAGCTCGGCCTTACCTGATTCGCGTGGAAGGTAATATTTGCCGCAGTTTTGTAGCCCCTATGTGTGTGTCTAGAAAAGTCGCTTTGCTGTGCTGTGCCACAAGCAGGCATCCTTTCTTGCCTTGCTGAGGCTTTTGTGTAAAATATTTAAACTGTCCTAGCATAACCACAATAAATATCACTAGGGGGAAATAAAACTACCCTTTATACGCACTATGGTCGTGCAACTTTTTTCCTCTTAATTATGCTTTCCCCTACAAGAATCCAAACGACTCCACGTAGAGCCGTGCAAGGAGGAATCGATTTTCCATCAAGGAAAGTTCTTGTAGGCTAATTTTCGACCGGCGAAACCGTTCATTATCTGTGAGTATTTTGGCGCTTTATTTATAACGATTCCAGACAAAAATGGCAGGACACTCAATACATGAGTCAATGATATTTTTCATGCCTACGCGTTTGTTAGCTATAAATAAAACATGCCTAATGTATCACCAATGTTCTAACCGACATGGCTCTCACTGTTGGTTGTTGGTTGTCCAATGCGACCTGCATTCGAACAAAATGTTTCACAAAGTAAAGCATGTTATTTTTGTCCAGCTGTATTGTTTTATGCATTCTTTATATCAAAACGGAATGCCGTATGGAGAAATTTCCGAGGAACTCGAAGGAAGTCGCAAATAAAAATAAAGCAAAAGTTGAAGCTCTCTTTACCAGTGAAATACAGCTCCAACATTGGGATATATTTTTTATTCTTTTTCTGATAAAAATTCATATTCACTTGCATATTTGCAAGTCTAATATAGAATTTTAGAGGACAGCAAGCAAGGCTAGGGCAAGACAATCGCGGAAGCATAAAATATTATATAATAACAAATAGAAAGGATAATATAAGTTCGAGAGGATGAATTTTATAGTTGAACATTTACATTTTCCTATGGCAATTATACGTATAACCCCGGTTATCTATTATTTCTGCGCGAAGCCCACTCATACTCGTGTCGTCTTTACTTGACTTTAGAGCTTTAGCTGGATTTTAGTGGTTTTATGAACGCGCATCAGCGAACTCTGCTGTGCTTCGAGCTAAAAAAAAAATAGAAATCATCGCAAGAACGAGGTGAACACACACGGACTCAACGCGTTCTAACATCGCGCGCCAGCGAAATATTTTTATGTGCGAATGTTTTATGTCTGCTTCGCGCTACGCTATAGTGGGAAGAATAGTTTGTAAGTGGGATGCGCGTTTCATACGGACGAATTGCGAGCGGCAGCATTTCGCCGACGATGATCGGAGATGGTTTTTCCGCAAAGATCTTCTTCCTTTCGCCAGAAGGTTAAGCAATATAGTATAATCCTGAACTGACAAATTTCCACGACTCCGGCGGATAACCAACCAGTGCTATTGACGCAAGCGTTACATAAATCTAGCGATCTTCGGTCGTCAAGTCGACGCTTTTAACATCCACATGTAATCCGAGCATTCATTTTAAGGATCTTTAAACTATCAATGTGTTGCACTTAATAGTCACACCAAATCTCGTCAAGACGAATGAACGTACTAAACAGACGAACGTAAACATATAAAGCAAACGAACAAGATTTCCTTCACGAATGTCCTTGGCTCCTTCGCTGGGCAATGTTTACTATAAATTTTCCCTTTGACCTTCATTGCTTCAATATTCGAGTAAAAGTGTTTACTTGTTGTTTAATAGTTATTGACGTAAAATTGTTGATGGTCTTTCATTGATTATAATTTCCGCAGTTCTATTCCATTTTCCTTATATATGATGAGAACGTCAGCAGATGTCCAGGCTTAATAATGTCTTGTTAAATCGGACACAAACACGAGCTTTATGCATATGAATCGCATCAAGCGACGCCCCAAGGGCAGCGCATTTATGATTTAATATATCATGTTCAGTTTGCCTACACACAATCAGGATAATCAGAGCTATAGTTGATGGCTGATGGTAACGCGAGCGGGCACAATATCTACGGTGCAAATTGATTATAATGAGCAGTATATTGCGAGATAATAGTTAATATCATATTTAGCAATCAGTGAAATTAAATATCGAATCGTGCAATTAATTAATTGAAGGAAGAATCGTTCAATTTAAATTTGAACCATTGCAAGTAAACTCTGCCAGTGCGTCTAAGTTGTTTACAATAGAACAAACACGATACCTGGGGGCAATTTATCTAGGGTTGTAAGTCCACAATACCACTATTGCTTGTGACAATATACTCAATGTTTGCTCGAACATATTTGATGCGAAAGTTTATTGGCCTTGCTGTTAAGTTATTATGAACATATACCTGTTACGTTGCGGTCAAGATTTTCGTTTAATGATAATTATTACAGTTAAGTTAAGTTGGATTAGAACGTTATGTTATCCGCTCTGAAGTTATTTGCAGCGCAAGCATTCGAGAGGAGAGATTAATTAATAGAATAGATGGCAGAATCCAATATGGCAGCGGCAGCACCATTCGTCGCTCGCTAATAACGTGCGCGCTCGAAATTCGTTACGTTACGTTCGTAACTATGATGTGTTTCATGTCTAAACACGCAAACAAGCGACTACTCGTAATCCGCTTGCGAAACAGATTACACGACGAGCCACGCCGTGCGCTCTTCACTTCACGCGCCCTATTTGAAGCTGCATGCACGGGTGTTTAAATTATATTGCCAAAGAGTGTTCGTAATAGATTTGAGTTTGCATTTCGTCCGTCGCGCCAACATCAAGTTGAACGATTGCTTCCTTCTTCGAAAGTGAGAAGTAAAAAACAGCCGGCAACGACAAGGACATGATCTTCATTTGCTACTCGGATGGTTCACTCTTTGTGTATGCCCAGGCTAGCTAGCCAACGTACCAGAAAGTATTACAGCTTTCATATACATCATGTTTCTTATGGATTTAATAAAATATAAAACGGTGGCTGGAATTGGAGCGACTCTCCTAACGTAGCACATAAACTAACCCATGTGAACGTTATAGGTGACTCTAGGGATGTTTTTCACAGTTGCTTCTTCGTACTTATTACCCCGTCGGATATCTCCGTTGTTCTCATATGCACACTTACCTATGTACGATGGGTATACTGCTGCCTGCGTATTTATCTTTCGTCGCGATGAACGTTAACTATGCTTGGAACTATTTTAATAATGCGACTCAACCATCTCTTTGAGAATCAAGCACATTGCAGAAACGACTAAACTTCTAAACAACCATTTTTAGGTGGTTGTTAATTATTATGCATTTTACTTCCATTATTACATAGGTGAAAATTACACTTGAGCACTTGTTGATAGAATTCATGAGTATTGCCCGGCGCCTTCACAATGGCCATAAGAATGTTGAAAAAGCTTTGTCAAGTAAATATTGATTAATTCGGCTGGAATTTTACCAAACCTCAACTGATGTCTTTGAAGAATCAAGGAACGATTTTTGAATTATTTAACAAGTCGACACTATGCATTTTGTACAAATAAGAATTTAAGTGCCCGGCGCCTTTACATACCACAATTCTATAAACGTTCAAATTAAATTTAATCGTTCTTACAAAATCAATGAAAATTTTTCTAAAATTAAAATTATTAGGTTCTTTAACAGATTAAAAAGAATTTATTTAGATTCAATAATTCTTCATCCGAAACAAACATACAATATATGTAACAAATAACATTTTGTGTAACGAGAATAAGATACTTACTCCAAAGAAATTATATAAAATAAGTCATCTAACAGTATATTCAAACATCTATCTGATAATGGTTTGTGAAAAGTATGTTCATACGTAAAACCAAAACGGTGTAAAAATTGTAG
>JARJDT010004153.1:0-22674 GCA_030264655.1 Leptusa sp. GC000079
AACAACTACTTCTTTCACTACGACTAGAGGTATATGGATGGCGATGGATGGTGTAGTGGCCGAAGGCAAGTAACCAACACGCTCGTAGATCATTATCAGCGCACGAAAAATTTGCGCAAATTTCAAGACCACACACAACTTCACAGAATAATGATGTGTACGTGTTTACAGGAAAATTGTAAAACTCACTCGAGTTAATCCGTCTTTTCATATTAGGATTAGTTTAATTTAGAGGTTATGTTAGACTATGCGTTATAGGTTAACAGTGGAATTTAGTGGAGCTTGGCTAAGTAGCTCGAGTCGAGCTTGAGAATTCAGTTAAACACCACAAATTATGGCCTGAATGAGATTTTTTAAAACAATCAGGTTCATCAACATCTTGACGAACAATGGCGAACACTTAATTAACATTATATAAATACGATACCTGCCGAGAAAATGTTAATTGAATGTTTAATTCCAAAAAGAAGACAAAAACTTTAGGTTAGTATATTTTGTCGACTGTCAAAATGAAAGAATGTGAATGAAATCGATAAGGAAGGATGAAGTTTATCTCTCCGCGAGTGAAGTGATGCAAGACGGAAAAATATGCGTCTGCGATAATTTTAAAGCAATGCATTTTCTTTTCTTAAAAACTTCAACTAGGCATACGTTGACTAATTCCGCGTGTCAGAGTTGAGTTATGATAGTTGGACCTGGCGCACCACGACGCCATAATCGCATTCCCGATCTGAGACATTAAACAAACTCACAAATTAGGACTAAACATGTGCCACTATTGTATTTCATTACTCCATGGTGTACCTTACTACCATCGAGTCAGGTCGTTGTGGTGCATTATATATTTTACATAAGATTTATGCCAGCTGCTGTCGTTAATTATTCAATGTGTGTGCTGCGAGTAACGACATCAGCCAACCAAACCAAGAACAACTATGTCGTACGTGCACGTAGGTATGCATACGTGTGTGCATAAAAAATCATAAATTATTATCTAATACGGATACGCCCAATTTATTCCTTGCGCGCTTTTATTAATTAGCAACTTGTTCGCCACCGTCAGAGCCATACAAAACTTTACGTCTTAAGAAAAAGGATTAAAGGTGTAAATTTACGAAGGCAGCTTGAAGCTGATGGTGCGATACTTTTCTATATCGCGTTATTATTGCATTTTCAAGGAAACTATCAATGAATGTAAAAAGATGAAATGTGGCTTCTGTGTAGTCCCAACAGCTACAAAAAGCGTTTTATTATGTTTAAACAGGCGACGATAAAACCGCTTCTTTAATCCCGATCAATTTATACCTCGTGGGCTTAATACTTATATGTATATGGACGAAATGAAATTCAATTGAAAGCGTAATAAAAACTTGGCGACTTATAACTTTGGAGTATGTATAACTTCTATAAATGTTAAGAATGTACGTCAATAGTCATATCGCTAATGCAGGTAACGCAGGTTTATCTACAACAATGAAATATGCAACCAACTTAACTTGTTCAATATTTAAATTAATAAAAAAATTCAATATAAACAACTTTTAATCGTTTTAATGGTATGGAATCAGGTGTGAATTAAATATGCATATTCAATGTGCTCTTTAGATGAACCAGTTTATTAAGACCCTTAATTAAATTCAAAATTAGTCTCAATTATTAAATAAAGTTATTATCGGCAAGCAACGATCTAAGCTAGAAAAGATCCTACTTCGTTGTGTGTAAGAATTCATACAACGTGGACGAAATATTTATGGTAGTCGAACTTTACGAACTGGAAATTTAGATTGTCGAAAGATCTGCTGCTACAATTTAACAACTCACTCATAAGGAAACACTGAAACAGCTTGTATGTTGTACTGTATTATGACTTCGTGTATCAAAGTATTTGGCTATTACTTTAGGTCTAATAAATTTCCATTCTGCCTATAAAAACAATTGAAGCGCTTCGCAAACAGAAACTACTTAATTTGTCTTAAAACAATATTTAAATTAAGTAGGAACAAGCAAGCTGATTTAAAACATAGTAGAAAATTAATTTAATAACTATATATGAATATAATCATTTTAACACCCAAAAAACACCAAATGCTTCTTTGTTTGCCGAAATATTTAAATGGATTAAAATTTCTGGCGGAATAAAAACTAATAAAATATTATGAATTGCCCAACAACATAATAGAATAACGTTAATGTTGCTTTTCGAACATTTTTAATCGTAATGCGCTCGTAAAACGCATTTTGAAACAATTTATGATTTTTTGTTGGTTTTTAATGGCACTCCATTAAGTTTAAGAGGTGAAAGATTTTTTTCTTTCAGCAAAATAACATAAGTTAAAAAAATGTGCATAATGAATGGAGAAATATGAAATTAAAATGTAAATGTGCCAACTTTTATGATTAAATTAAAATGTTGTTATTTGTTTATTTTATTCCAACAGGAATAATTAAGTACAAAGAGCAAGATCGAAGAAAGATGTAACTACAAGTTCAGGTGTTATACAGCTTTCTGTTTCCTATCATTATCATTTGACATGTAACATGTTCCATACACAGAGTCTTTTCACCTCAAAAATGCGCAAAATCTTATTTGCCAATGGTAATATAAGCTTGTGATTCACCCGGTATTTTAATTTGAATATGTTTTTCAAAAAGACAAGTCGAAAGATTTTTTATAGGTTATAGCAGTTGTATTATACGTATGAGCGCAAGGTGATGTTTTATGAAGTTGGATGGACAAGAAGCTGTGAATCAGTGGGTGTATTGGAGGGCCTGCTGGTGGTCCCCGAACGGGCCTTAAACAGCTCGGCGACAATTTGTAGCATGCTGCCTCATAACAACATTCCACTAGCAATGCGAGAGGTCCAATATGTGAACCTCACTGCATGTTCTTTACAACCCGATGCAATTGTATTGCAGATACTAGTTTTTAGTTCTTATTTCATCTGGTGGTAGTTAACCATCACATACTCAAATAACAACTGATGCAACACCATCATCAAAAACACACAAAAAGAGTTTAGGTTAGGAATCAAAAGTGGAGGAAAAGATGGAAACACTCGGTGGTTGCAGCACACGACTGGATAACGCATTTGTATAATATGGAGGAGATTAATTTATAAGTATTTCAGGTGTTTGCTTCTTTTCGACTTGCTATAGCTTGTTAATGCCGTTTGCTTGTTGCTTGTGTGGCTGTTTATATGTTTATTTGCTTGCTTCTTGTTTGAATGGCTCGGTGTGTTGGTTATACTTAAATGGAAATCCTCAATGGTCAATGGAGTTATATATTTCCATCTTTTTGTAAAATTTACTACTTGACACACACAGCGAAACAGGTTGTGCGATGCGCGCGTTTTGTTCGAAGCGGAAAACGTATATCTTTTCGAATAACCAGCATAACAAACGAAGAACGGGTTATAGGTTATAATTGATTTGTTTAAAATCCACCTGCGTGTACTTCGCATGAGTGTAAATATAATTCAACATGATCAAATTGCAATTTTACATTTGTCACATTCATATAAATTTAATTATACAGGGTGTTTGTTAATGTCTAAGCTGCGCTGACTGAATAAATGTTTATTGATATTGTGAAAATTACCTGTCCGTTTTTGTCCATTTCGTTGTTGGTTAGCTTGACTTTTTCGAATGAGACGACTTGCTTGCGCAATTGCTCGCCCGAATATGGTGAATCTGGATGAGCGTACATCCGGCTTGGCGCTGGCGGATCAGCCTTGCCAGCTACCAGCCATGATGATCGATGATAAGCGTATCGATAGCGTTTATTATCTACCGGCACGATGTCCAACAGGACGGCGTATCGCTGATCCGGTCGGATACCGGTGAACGATACACGCAGCGTTGGAAACATTCGTCTGCAACAAGCAAGAAATCGATTATCATTACATAGGTACTTAAATTAGCCTAAAAAGAGTGTTAAACCAGAGATCAGACATTTCCTGTCATTTTCGTCAATGTCCGTTGCGTACATTTCAAAATATGAACATTTAGGGTAAATTTGTGCTTTAAGTTTCTTCTTTTGGATGTTCAACCCAAAAAACTAAAAAAAATTGGACGTCACATGTGTTTCGAACATTAGTGCGCGTTGCTCATATTTCGAATTGGAATTCCGAGTTGTTTCGTTGCGAGCATCGAGATATGCATGCGCGTTGAAGAGAAAATGTTTTAGTGTTAAAATACCTAAATTACCCGTATTCGAAAGGCAGACAACCTGTTATTACGGTTTCCGCAGACCGGGGCGCAAAGCTGTCTATCTTCCCTCGCCTGCCACGAAAGCGTTTCTGGTGTTTTCGTTGCGTGTAAAAAGGTGTAAAAATTATAGGTTTTCTTAATCGCGAATAATAACAAACGGGGAGCGCGAAACACGTCCAACAACCGAATTATGAAAATTAATGCCGAACGGGCAAAAATGTTGCCAGCGAAATCATAATTACAATTGAAAAGTTCGCAATCTTGAATAACATTTAGGTTATGTCTTGCTGCCTGGCAAGTTGCTGCATTAGGACTTGCGGTCAATTTTTCACGCTAAACTTCAAGTCTTCAAACGAAGCAAATTAAAATGTGCACATTATTATAGTCATCATAAAATAACGACATAATTATATTTAGTAAATTGTGCGAATCAATCTCTAGAGCTACGTGACTAGGTGAGTGCGCTTATCACTAAGCAAGTGCAACTAAATTGGTTTAACGAGCAACTGATATACAGCAAAAACCGTTGCACAGGTTGCAGTTAATATTGATATATTATATTAGAAACTCTTCAGTAAAGTTTTTTACGTTTAAAAAAATGATCTGAAAAAATATTAATTACTGCATTAGTTTGGTCGATTTTCATATTCTAGAAAAGAACAAAAAAATGAAAAGCGCCTTCTGTTTGCTGCCATTCAATTTCATTCCATCATGTTTCATGTTCCACGTTCCATCAAGTTTCCACACTTAGCATGTTGAACATGCATATTTACTTTACTCGGCGTATCAGCTCGTCGATATGAATATGCGCGTACTCCTTTCATAATCATCTATCCGCATCATAGTACATACAAGAAGTGTATTAATTAACAGACGACTCGACTCATCTCTCATCCGTAAAGACTTCCGGTTCCACTTGGAGCACATCAAAAATTATTCCGCGCATTTACTCTCCACTTCAACTCGATTAGTGAGGTTAGTTTACTACCGAAAGCCGAAATGTTAACGTATTCAACTCAGCGGCCTCATCCAGCTAATGGCGAAAACAATTTTTTACTATTAATAATTGTCTATTTTAATAATTTTAACTTTCAAAAAGCAAACAAACACAATTAAGGCACGTACCCATTGGACAAACATAACTTTAGTAATATGTATTATTCAGAATCAGATTTCTGCATGTCATTTACATTTTTTATTAGCAAGAATAATTTTAAATTAAAAAAAATATAAGAAATACTTAAGTATTACTTGTTGATAACTCATCCGGTCGGTATATTTTATGTCTAGATAGATATACATTAAAAAGCAATTAGAATTATGTACTTCTTTAAGAGTCATTATATTACACGACTTATTTCTTTATTACTTTATTCTTTTTTATTCTATAAAATGCCTTCCCCAACCAAGTTCGTGTAACATGTAACTTGCGTATTCACATCTGAGTAACAAACTAACTCGATCATTCATTGTAGATAATTCATTTTATTTAACAATGCACGAACATAACCTGCAGAATTAAGTGTATGTATGTAGTCATGAATTAATTTTAATGTGCATGCTATTAGAATCCTCTCAAAGTTCAAATCAAACACAATAAATTTTCAAGCGCATCAACTACTTCATAATTACTTTCATACTGAATACATTTTAAGCCTATATAAAATGAACTTAAATGTGGGCCGTTTTGTTTTGAAATGGTCTGCAAATCGAACACAATAATAACTAATCGATAAATATAAGAATTGCAAGACTTGAAATTTGAAAATAATTTAATTGGGCATGTGAGTATTGTGATTGTTGTAATAAGCCTCAAGCAATGTTACTAATAGTGCTAACTAATTGTAATGGCGAGTTCTAAGCGTGCTAACGATTGCACATACACGAACAATCATTTGTTCATTTGTGGAGTGATTACAGCCCAGCTTCAATTACGACAATTATAAAAAGTTTAAAAGATTAAGCATCACCGCCGACAAATTGTATAATTATACACTTTTCATACTTTCCTTTTAATTTTGATTTATTAATTAAACTAATATGGTAATCAAAGTGAATGATTAATTAGGAATTAAGAGTATATCAAGTCAACCGAACCTAATTTATGTATCACGCGTATAAATTCAAATGATGTAGTTGATTGATTTTAGTCAAATCAACACCTAAATATTGAATAAAACGTATAATTTGTGATAGCGGCTGCTGGCGTTGTGTTTTGAGGTTATGACTTATGACAACTTTTTATTTCGCCCAATGTATCAGTGTAATGTTAATGTAGTAACAAATTAGTTGTTCGTTGTAAGCGCTCGCATATTTGCTTGGTTCGCGTTTACGTACTCCCTTCTCCTTCTCTTTCTTTCCCACTGGTTAGTTAATAGATTAGCGTGGCAATTTCGCAATTAAGTGTTTGGCATTTACACATTCTCATAGCGGCTATTATTCATATTTAATCTTGTACGCGGCACTCGTCGTGTACACTTGTAACGTGTTTCAACCGTTCAACATTTTCATAGTCTGTAGGTTATGTTTATGTGGAGAAACAACTGACAACGCGCCATCCAGTAACACCAACAACTTGACACGGAAGAATTCTCCATGTACCGAAACAAAAGCTCACTTATTACTAATAAGTTTTTGGTAAGAGGCAAAAGAACAGTGAAATCACGATCTTTTCCTCCATTCGCTTGAGCTATGTATTTAATAGAAAAAACATTACAATATAATGACAGTAACAGGTGAGAACAAAAACGTCAAGTAGTACTTAAGAGAAACAACAAAATTTGTTCAAAACAACAAACAGGTAGGCAGACAAAAAAAACTCTTGATGGAAATGTAACATCCTAACCTAACATCTATTTGGAAAAAGATTATACGTTTCTAATAAGCAGTTTGCAGACGCACATCTAATGATATTTCTACTATAAGATGATAGGCTTGAGGTTAGGTTCTTCTTTATCGCTCTTGGAAATTTGACAAATGGATGTTGGATTTGTTTGAGGTTAGAGAATGTGTTTTTATAAAGACTGCTTCGGCAAACTACCAGTTTAATAGCTGGCAAAGGTGTTTGTCAAAGCTGTCACTTCCTAAACGAAACACGAAACTGGTGAAACAAAAGAGTGAACAATTTTCAAGAGACTCAAATATCCCAATTCACAAATTTGTGTTTTGTTTTATGTTGTAACGCAGAATTGCAATGGATTATTTTTATGTAGAAACGTCAAATTTCCAAATTTACGACGCCGTTTCGCACTCGCATACAAAAAGATGTTTGAGTTTTTAATTGGACTAATTGTTTTCTTTCGTAGCCGTTTCCCGTCAGTATATTATCGTCGGTTTTACCCGAATGCAGCGCAGCATTAGTTAGGTTAGGTTTCCTGCAAAGCTCACACAGTGGGCATGAAAATATGATGAATTGAGCAGTAAATAATCCGAACCCCATAAGTGTTATGTGTATCGATTAACGATAAAAACGTTGTTTAAGCATGTGTATAACAACACTTGACTACTATTTCCGTCTGAAGGTGCGCTCGCTTGCATTTCGCTCTTCGTATTCACCTGCCTCAGCTTATATTTCCTTCTCACTCAACATTTTCACCTTTCCCTCATCACATTCGAGTCGAGTTTCAGTTCAATTCCGCTAAAAACACAAACTGCAGATTATCATAATATGCAATTTGTCTGCATGCCATTATAACCTAAAAAATGTTCGCATTAAATGCCCAGTTATACGAAACACCAACGTCGTGTATAAAAAACTAATAATATGCATTGAAACAAGAACCCAAAACGAGTATAAAAAAGACGTTGTCCACGATTTAATTGCGTCGTGCGCTTCTGTCCCCGGGATTGTTGCCCAGCGTCCACTTGCGTCTGCAAGTTGGACATAAAAATTCTTAACACCTCCCAATGCGCGCGTGTACCTTACCAGTGATATAGGTAGATAATTCCGTGATTATTTATGGTTATTCAACCTCTTTCTTGATGCTTGGTGGCTGGGCACGATTATTATTACCAGTTTCAAAAATTCTTTTAGGGACGTTTATCAAAACGAAAAACGTTCCACAGTCTTATATTTTATTGTTATTATGGAATGTTTTTGTGCATGTGATGTCGTTTCAACTCTCATATCGTCTGGTATCATTTAACTGGTTATAGTTGTTAATAAAAATACATAAAATTTCATTTCATAAAACACCCAGAAAATATGTTTTATTGACTATGAACACACTGTATAAAACTACAACTTGCTATAATGAATGAAAATACTCAAAGTACAGTAGAAATTAAACGAAAATTGTGGTTTCGTGATTAATCGTCTTTTTATGAAAAGCAAATTGCGTCTTTAGCTGATGGAGATTGGAGAGAAAGAAGTTAGATTCGAATATAAAGTGCGCGAAAATGTCCATGTCATTAATCAAAAAATCAATTTGCGCACCGCACACTTAATTCACTCAGTTTATACCAACTACATAGTGCGCCCATTAATAATTGCTTCATTTTGTTTGCTTCGTTTTTGATTAAATTGCACGCGAATGGATATTGGATTAAAACGAACGCAAACTCCGTAATGTATTTAGAACAATAGGCACCAGTGACAAGCGACAATACATATAAACGCAAAAAACAATAAAAATTAATTCGGATTTCGTTGCGATTCGTTTTGTTGCGTTGTCTTGTTGTATCGGGTGCTCGTAAAATCCTGACGGCTGGTAGCTCAATTTTTTAGTGCCAATTTACGATCGCTGCCCTTAATTGCAATTAAAAAATTAATGGCTACGCTTCTTTTTCCCGAGCCACAGCTACTTTCTGTTATTTTAACGAGTGTTTGTGTTGTTTTGTTTGGGTGTGCGTTGTTTGTGCATCGTAAATTTGCCAACGAACCAATTTGAGTTCTTCGGGGAATTGTTTGGTGATACTATTGGCATTAGTGCAGAGCGTTTATGTGCGCCGAATGTGAAATAATGCTCGGAGTTGTCGGTGAGATATGTGAAAATATAAATGGTGATGGAGTGCGGAGGCGCAGGTGTCGCGTCGGCGGCGGCGGCGGTCGATATAGTATCGACGCTCGGCGTCGCGAGTACCTACGTGCGGTGCTGCTGCGGTGACAGGTGCGCACTGTTCGCTAGTCCCTCATCGGTAATTGTCGATAATATTAATTCGCGGCTCTGCATTCGCACACCAACACCACCAACTTATAGGTGTAGAGCCGCCTTTAGAAGTTGAACAAATGTATAATGTTACACGTTGACAGTGTATGGCTGAAGTCGGATGGTGAACATCCGTGATACTATTCCGAGTTTACACAGCACTATAGGTGGTGGTTATGAGGTTATGTGTGTGCATAATAACAGGCCCTGGAGGCCGCCGCAGAGCGCCCTGTAACAGCGCGGCCAGCGAGCGCGCCACTTGCTTTAAACAATTTCGTATGTTAATTATCCGTGCGCTTCCAACACGTCTATATGCCAATTAAGTAATTACGTATGCAGATTTGCTTTTCACCAAGCGCGCTCGCTCTTCGCCTGCGCTTGTTTGATGTTGTCGTTATACTCATTTACGTGCTTAGACACTTCTTTACCATACATCCTCATCACTTTTATCCCAAAAATAAAGTTGTAAAATTAATATTAAAATATATGAAAACATTCCTCCCCAAAAAAAAAGGCTGCTTATACAGGGTGTCCACGGCCTTTCAAGCATAATAGACACATTGTAAATGGGTGTTTTTTGAACACCCTGTAAATCGTCCAGGTCTCCAGGAGATTTAAATTTCGGGGGGCATTTGTTTGAAAATAAAAATAAGGACCGCACAATCAATACTCGGTGTGGTTTTTTCCAAGCGCGGTGTTGGTTACCGAACGCGAAGCTTTCCAAGAGCGAACGAAGTTATGAGAGTGGGGAAAACGGCAGCCGGTAATGGGGTGGCTTTGCTCCGCGTGAGACGCAGGGTCAAGTATTGCGAGCGTCACGGCCCATATTCAAGCTTGCCGGCGGTGGCGGTGGGGCAGGGTAAAAACGGAGGCGGCCGGATGGCGGCGGCGGAGATAGTGCGATGCGCCATTGCTAGCCGCCGACTCGGATCGATAACTGGCAGATGCTCGCACAACTCGCACACCACCACCACGCCCTTGGGATGCTGCCACCGTTCACCTATCCTGTCACCAATGTATACCCATAATTAATGAGCTGGCGGTCTGCAATGAAACGATAATTCCACGTTAATGGTAGCAGGCGACCCCGCATCAGCTCCGCACATCCGACACGAAATTTACAGCGCACCGTTAATCCAGCCAACCTATAAACATGCATCATATTGATGCGCACTTTATTATTACTACAAATTAATTTAATTTCTACCCTTATCCGCTCGACCGTGCGCTAGCACTCGAAACAATCAATTTTCCGACAACATTCAAGCATTTGTGCGCGCAGTGCTCACGTGTTGGAAAAACGTTGAACAATAACAGTAAGCCGACGGTCACCTGGGTATCACCTACGGGCATAATTATACCTGTAAAAGTGTTTCCAGTCCCCTCGAGCTAATTTTTCATCATCGTAAGTTCCACACTCTAACCCATTCTAACCTATAATTATTTCGCGCATTACTTCAAATAATAATAATACTAGTGAAGATAACCTCATTGATTTCTTTGATTAGAGCACTTGGTATGTAGATCCATAGATTGAATCGAATCGCTCCAAGTGGTTTTGGCACCGTGGACGCGATGGCAAGAAGGAATCGGAGAGACCAACCATATTATTAATCGTGTATGCGTTTAGCAGTTAAAGCTCAAGCAAGGGCTATTTCCGGTCCCACATACACCGATAGCGTAACACTGTTTCCGTCTTAACGATGGCCCGATCAAGATAAGCTATCACCTGGATAATCTGGCGCAATTTAGAGATAATATATAATAGGCAGCTTGTTCAATTCGGTGCGGCAAAGCTCATCGTTTGCCAAGCTTATACGGGGCATTATATGACAAATAACGTCTCACATATCATCCGCCTAATGATCCTCTATGGCTCGAGTATCAGCTTAAGTCCAACGAGTGTGTGCAGCGAGCGGCTAATTACGATTCCAAAATTCGTACGTATACGTATTCATTTCAGACGGCGAGTTGGACCTAACCTCACCACAAAACAGAACTTGCCAAACCTAAATAAACTGCAAGGACGAGGAGATCAGGCCGGGACAGCTTAGTGAAACCGAGAATTGGGTGTTCTGTAATGTGTCTTAAGTTCGGGTACCGCCGTTGATTTACTTAACTGCCATCTCTACGGCTTTATAACGCGACGTGACCAACTGAAAGCTCATAAGACAGCAGGGCCGAACACACGTTAAGAAATGGATTAATAATTTACTTGCAACACGATTCTAACCTCACTTATTAATGCGGCCTCTAAGGAAGCAACGGTAAGGACATGCAAAGTCCGAATAAACCTGCTCAAATAAAGACAGAGAGAGCTGAAAATGTAAATAAAAATTATAATATAAAAAGTTGATATTTATCATAATTTCCTCTCTTTGTTTTATATGAAGGGCACTCATAAGTTGACAGGCAGCTGCGTGTCAGCTGGGACTGCGCCGTATTAATGATCGCTTTGTAATTAACTACTTGAGACCACTATAACACTAAACACACATTCGTTGCATTCATCCAAGTCGCGTTATTGCCTTTTTTATTAATTGACATTGCATTCCTGGCTGCGTTCTTCAGATACTGATAAGAACTGAAGAAATCCAGATTGATTCATTGTTTAAAGTTGAATTGAATTGTTCCTTTTAACTTTGAAATGAGGGAATGAGCGATTTATTGGAGTGGCGATAAGATTTCCGCCAACCGAGTGCGTGGCATTGTTGTTTTCTGCTTGGTTTTAAACATTTTAAGGTTAAGTTGTGTATTTCCATGTGTTGAAGATTTTATGGTTCTATTGGTCTGGTCAGTATCGCAATATTTATGTTGCGATGCAATAAAATGTCACATGCTTCCTTCAGTCCTTCAGACATCGAGACTGTGCTCGTAAATGGACACACTTGTTAAATCTAAGTTTGTGCCATACCACCCACCTTGTGTATCAGGCCAAGAGTCGTTGACGTTGACGATTTATGACCACGTCCCACCCGCTGCTTGTCATACAATCGCAAATTTCTGTTTGTTTTCTATTCTTATCGGCTGGCCATTGTGCCGTATGGTTGCGAGTTGAAAACTCCGTCAATGGAGCAATTTTGTCACAGGCCTTGAGACACAATTAAAAATTTCGTGCCTTCCGAGAACATTGTCATAGCAATTGGAAAGTTTGGTTTGTTTACGGGAATACATCAACTTTTTCAATCATTTAATGGCCGAAAACCTCAATAGGTAAACATTTCATAAAACTCACAATGTCTTTTACTTTTTGTATTATTCAGCACTCTGATGGCATGTCGACTCGGACTCGGGGTTGGATCGAATCGAAGGTTCCCTGAAAAGGGTTGTAAAATTGAGCTGCCGCGCTTATAAATTTTTCCAAATATGTTCGAAAAGCGCAGAATGAGCTCGGAAACTCGTAGAAAGTTAATCCGAATCTAAATGTTGCAAAGCCTCATGTAACAAATGCGGCAATCCCGACGTGATTTGATTTAGAGAGAAATCTGAGAGTTCTAATTAACTATCTCCATCTAGAGCATTATGACGCCATTTGCCGGTACATTTCCGGAGTTATTTTGAACGGTATGAGTGTATCTAATTCGAATCGGTGGTGGTAGCTTCCGAAACGTTTCGTTTTCCCCCTATCGCATCCCGCTTTGCCTTTGCAAGTCTAGCGAAGTTGTCTTCATTGATTTCCCAGCATAAGCCCAGTAAATTGCTTTTTCCTTTGTGTGTTTCCCTTTTCGCCCATTCCATGCAGTGCGCGTTCTCCCCCAAGTTCGCATTCCTATAAACGCTGCCCTCTTTCTTCTAAATACCGGGCTTTTCAGACTTAATTTATGGTCAAGGTGAGGGTGGCTTCGCAATGCCACTGCTTCAACTGGAACTGTCTCTTTCAATTAGTTTTCCATACTTTATATAAGAAGATACAGCGCAGCAACTAAGCCAGAAAAAAACGAAAATGTTCACGGCAGGGGCACTCGCGCTGTCAACGAAACGACTTCACGTGGACCACGGAACAATTATAATTAATCGAAAAGAAATATATTTTCCAGTATCGTACAACACACGTACTCGAGTGGAGTCGTGCTGGGAGCGAGACGCGTTTTTATAATCGCGCAACGTCTTAAAAACACTTAACAAGTGTCGTTCGTTGGCACCAACGTAACAATGGCATACACTGCAAGACACAGGACAAGAACAAACATAGCTATGTATCGACAAGGATTTAATGATTATTCCAAACAGCAGGATTTCAAAAAGAGAGTAATAACCGAATGGTTACATCGTAAAATTCTCCTCTTTCCCTTGTAATCGAATACCTTAGCGTCGTTTACTAACTTACTATATGCTGTGGATACAATGCTGATATTGATATATCATTAATAGAGCAGTAATTCATATCACAAGCACGACACGAGTGTCATTTAATGAATTACTCAATGTATGACTTTTACAACCATTCCTCTTATAACCTCAAAATAATTCGTAGCTTTGCTCTGTTTCTTATATTTGACAAGGAAATTTATACAAAAATGTTGTAAAAGTAAAACTTACAACCCTAAAAATCTATAAAATATCCTCAAACTTATTCAGCAATTAAGACATAGCCCGTTTTCAGCAGTAAACCAGCGCTATCGCAAACCCATCTCCATCTTGTTGGCACCTGCGCGCCACTAACCGAACGCACTGAGCATAACAAACAAACAAATAAACAAAAATCCAAGTCTCCGAAAGCTATTGATATCTTCGTTATAACTTAATCGTTTATTCGTAAATTACAACTCCTATACGATTACAATGTGAGATAAAACTTGAAGGAGCAAATCGTTTTTTAATGCAGTGTAGGAATTTCAATAAAGATCTGATGGCTTTTACAGATATATCTATTAACCTAACCTATATTGCAAAAGTGGTTCTAACAAGCGCCATTTCGTAATCCGAATGCGATTTCTAGATATTTGTCAATCTTGAACTTTATAATGAGTGTTGTGTAAAAAGGTGGGTTTATGAGCTGATTAATTGAAGTGCCTTCCTGGAACCGCCTATATTACAACACGTTATAACAATCGCACATTGTATTGGTAAGTAGATTGCAGGCACCATTCAATTGTGGCTTGTGGCGCGTCAAGAGCGGACATAATAATTCAGGATATCATGAGTAGGTTGCGCGATTATTGTCTCTTTTGAAAAGTTAACAAGCGTCGTCGTCGTGGTCATGGTGTCGCTTTTGGGAGGAGGACAGATGTTTAAGGACAATAGCGGTAACGAGGTGGCTGTATCCGTAACACACACAATCGATTGTATATCTCGCACCACAAAAGTGACGTTTCTCGCCTAACTAGGTAACAGTCGCAATAACAACCGCACAAGCTACAAGAGGCGACCAGATTCTTGTGTGCGTGGTTATTTCCTCTTACTTGTGGTGCTTGTGGCGTGACATAGCTTATTATTCAGAAACGAATGTGAATTGAAAAGGACAAAACGTCGCAAGCAGAGCAGACTGGTCCGTGCAACAACGAACATAACCTGGAGGCACAAGACGCTTTAATGCGATATTATTTTGATAATGCGCGCGACAGTCCGTCAGTAGTCTTGTCGTAGGTGAAATAAAACAACAAGTTTGTAGCCCGAAGGCGACAACTTCGGTCATTGAAACGCGTGTCGCCGTTACACGGCGGCCGGCGCAGCTTGTTAATAACAAGTTCAACGCAAGTTAAATAAAAGAAAGTTCAACAAAAGAAAAAATGACATTACTTTAATATGTAATGTGTCAACAATACATTTGATGCTTATTACCTAATCTATACATTGCTAGCCTAACCTCAAAAACTACCAATACACATGGATGGGGCATGGATGTAGATAGCAGTACAGATCGGCGTATAGTCTGTTCCAATTATTTCCACCGATGGAGGGGTGCAGCTCAGCTCAAAGTGCCCGGCCCACCATCGGTGAAAATAATTTGAACAGACTATACCTACCTTATACAGATTCAAGATGTGAGAACAAAAAATCCACCTTACACCTCAAAGTTACACGTTACACCACGTAATAACATAAGCGATGGGTAAATTGCAATGATGAAAGCCGGCGGGCGGATGCCGCAAACACAAGCGCGTTTACCATCATAATAGTTTCATTCAAGGTATGACTTTGGTATGAATATTCGGCATTACAATGCATCAGTTGGAGCTTTTATTTTCGAATTCTTCCGACACCGACAGTTGCGCTTCACTTTAGCATTGCGTTTGGCTTTCGGTGGTGAAGCCGCGGCGCGGCGCACTGACGAACACGCGATATGATCATCAACACCGCGACATTTGTAAAACACGTACCATAACAGGCTGCGGGGACTTTTTTCTATGCGTTCGTTTTTTGCCCCGACTGGAAACAACCATCGTATTTATTATTAGTGTAATTGCGGCTCACTGCTCCGCTCTTTTTACATTATTACAACACCATTGGCATTGCTCATTGCTAGTTTTGTTATAGGTTAGGAATTGCACCGAGCCCAAGAGACCACTAGGCTAGGACGACACTCAATTCACTTTTTATACACCGAAGTAGAATTAACTAAGGTTCAAAAGTACAAATGATGTGTTTTCTTCAAACATTCAAAAACACATTTCTACCAACACCGCACTTTTTGATGTGAGAAGTTGTAAAGTTAGGTTATGTTTTTGCTCACTTAAGTTTAGTTATTGATATTGAAAACTTATAAAGAAACGCAGACTTTGTGACTTTGAGTATCAAAAAGATCAGAAGGTATAATTGAGCGGCGCATTTATTAAAAATTTATATGAAGGCAAAAGAAGCGAATTCTGAAAATGGCTATTAAAAACGCATCAAGATATTAAAATTTACAACTGTAATATGTATAATGCGTGCGCAATAAACTCATCCAAGGCAAGAAATGTGCATCATTTAAAGCGTCTAATTTTCCTGTCACACTTATTTCTTACTCATCCACTTCCCTTCCCTGCCCTTCATCAATTCCATAGTGTTTCTATAGCCAAATTATTACCTGAGCTTTGAAAATCGTGGCTCTTGCACGATTGCAATCTGTTGATGATCGAAATGATTAATTTCCACGCGCCGGTAATGCAGCAAACGTTTTAGATTGATATAAAGAGACAAAAAGAACTATTTATCAGTTGAGTGACCGTTTACAATGCTAGAAAATGTGAACAATTTCAACATTAAACTCAACACATCATGATGAAGTTACGAGGCTTCAACATGTGTAGAAGTGCACGCAACTTGCAAACTACTTTATAGGTTAGAATTGCTAGCTGGTTTTGTTATTGAATGCCTGCTGAATGCGCATGCTAATTGTAATCGGCACTTTTCAAATATCAAATGGGTTTATTGTAGTCAAGGCGAGTCGAGATCAGCGCCCGATCAAACAGCGACCGCAATAATAATCACCAACACAAAAGCAGCGTACTAAAAACTTAAAAGGGAAAATGCTAAGCAGCTTTTGGCTTGTTCCCAACCTAAACTAAATGTCGCTCATGATGCTTGATTCGTCGCCGATAAATGAAAAATCGACTTATGTGACGGCGCATACAATGACTTATTCGTTTTGTTATATTTATCAAACAATAAATACATTACACACAACTTGATGCTGGCTATAAAATCGTTTTGTAGCTTAAAAGAGTCGCGCGCTATTAAAATCAAGGATTAGATGCTTTGCTTTGCTCTTCAACATTATTTCGAATGCTTCCCGCTAATGGACTAGTGACTTGTGACTACCAGCACAAAACTCTATGACATGTGTCAGATTTCTTTCTCAGATATTTCTTCTTCTTCAATCATCAGTGTGCCTTTTTACCACCACACGCAGATGCACCTGTTCAATGCAATGAATGAACACGCTCGAACTGTTTCAAAAATGTGCATTTTGATGTCGAGGGTGATTCGACAGAATGCTTAATAGCTTATTAATATTTAAAAATTTTATCACTCATTTGTCAGTCTTGAACTCGGACCTGAACGAAGTGATGAGTTTGTTTTGCTCTCATTTCAACAGCACGCAAACTTATCTTAAATGATACTTGATAAAATTTTATTAACAACTAGATTTTTGCCGTTTGCTGGAAATCAATTAATTCATGACATGTTTGCACTTCACGCATTTGCAGACACATTTAATATAGTTCTTGTCTTGTTAGTTGTTGGTGATTAAAGAACGAAATAATTAGTGACGAGCAATTAAAGCATGTGATATCATTCATTATAGATTTGTTCCGGAACAAGAAGTCCATTGTCCAAGCATGTTTCACTTTTTAAACTGCCGGGGATTTAGTGGAAGAGGGGTATCACCCTGATCGTTTTGTAAGTGTCTGTGATCTTTTGCTGGTGTGATTTGTAGGGGAGATCACGAGATGTTCTCTTCTTGTATGAATGAATTGAATTGTGCAAATCACAATTTCACGCCTCTCAAACAATTGTTCAATTATTTAGTGAGCGCGCAATTAATTATAACTACTTTGACTCCGGCTGATTCAATCCAATTATATTTTTTTGGCGTTTTATGATAGATATTAAACAAATAAAGAGAAAGCTTGTTAACTTTGCTAACAATCGCGAGTTTTATAATGTGAGCAGCTCTTTTTTAATAGTTAATGGTGTACTAATTAAACCACAGATTTCTAACCTAACAACTAATAACGAGAGAAAAAATGTCTGTTCCGCACTGACGAAGGGATTTAACAACCTAACTAACCTAAATTACAATGGCTAAAGACTTACCTTCCGGTTTTGGTGATGATCATTTCAGTGCCGAGATCGTGGAACTTATCCCAGAGATCCTTGGTTTCAAGATGACACTCGACGTTGAGGAGCTCGTCACAGTTGCAGTAGATTTTAATTTTGGCATTATGTTTATCGGGTAGCAAATCGGGACTCTCCCGGTCGATATCCGCCGCTTCGGACCCGCAATCGGATATCGGCGGTGAATGTCTCATTTTAAGTTTGCTGTGCCGCACGGAAGTCTCCCCGTCGGAACACTCCTCGACATCGACTTCGATATCGTCGTCTTCAGGTACGTCCAGACTGGGTGAGCTCAATCGCGAAAATCGTCCTGTACAAAGGAGGACAAAGTGTTACCTGGGCTAATTGTTTGTGCATAAATTGCGCTACTGACCATCTGACCGCTCTGGTGTGATGGGACTCCGGATGCAGGGTTCCGGCGAACTAGAGTCTCTCGCCATGATGGCGGCTATGGAAAAATCGGTGGCGCGACTTTTCGCCGTCGGCACCAGCAGCGCAGCGGCACTTTCCTCCGGCATCGCTCCAAGAAGCATCACACACACAATTCAACACGAGCGTCAACCGCACCACGAATGTCAATTGCGCAAATCAACGCACCCAACACTAATGACGCGTTAAGGGGAAACTCGCGAAAATGTCGTTTTTTAAGCTTGGTCTACAAGTTGAGACGGGGCTAACAACACATAGCGAGTACCAGTTTTCTGGAGCTGCGCTGACAGACTGAACAACAGGACTGGCGAGGTCTCCCCAACTTTCCATCTACTGACTACTAAAAGGCGGAGCAACGGCGAAGGCGGAGCTTCGAAGCACTCCTTGTGTGTTGGTTCCAACATTTGCTGGTTGTGTGTGGTCCTCTTTACAGCACTAGCTCCTGACTTTTCAGATAGATGTATATCAGTTTCGCCTCACTGAAACTATCAATCAGGAAACTATGCGGTGGCGGTGGCGACATGCTCTGTAGACAGCCACTTGATGGCCACCCTAACCCAATCCAAATGTCCCATATGTTTACCGTATCGCCGCCGCGGACCTATTTAATCGTCATTAATTTATTTTCGATCCGGAAAAATCAATTTGTTTTCAAAGCAAGAAAACTCGACCATTTCTAGCAGCATATTCTAACAACACTACTGCCACTGAAAACTAAAGGTATTTCTCTCAGACTCGGGATAGAGCAGTAGAACTATTAAGATGAATGGGAAACGTGTTGAATTGCAGCACGGATGTGCTTAGGACGGGTGAGTTTACGGTAAATCGACAATGACACTAGCAAACGCACATTGTGTTCAACGCATAAACGTCATTTAACGATCTTCGCCTGGCCCACACCGAAACCGAATTCATTTCATATGATTGCTATTATTATTGTGGCAACGCATTAAACTCTTGAGCATTCACCAACAACAGTCTCTGAGCATGAGGCGAGTACCGTGTGAATTGGCTTTGTGGTGAGAAGGTATGCCTATGAACCAGGTGCGTCCGAAATCAAAACCAAAAGGCAAAACGAAACGAGTTCATATTGACGCGCTCGGCGCTAACGCCACATACACTTGCCTCCAACCAACCTAAAATCTAATTTTCCTTCAAATAAAATATAAACATTGCTGGCCCAACAGGCAACCCTGAAAGAACAGCAAAGAGCACAACATTATACATTTAGAAGCAATAAATTGCGCCATGAATATTCGGTGACATCTATTAGATGCATTCAAGGTTCTTAGGGTTTTGACACCCTGGCGAGGCCCACCGGAGTCGTACTTGCCTCTTTTCCAACAAAACGAAAGCAGTTTCTACTCTACATCGACTATCGAGACGAAACCAACAGTTGGATTGTGATGGCCTTGACCATATCGCACGCCTGTTTGTGCCCAGAATAGCATGACATGAAAGCCGATTGTCCTAACCGCAGTTATAAACATTGAATAAGCAGTTAATTGGCAGTTAGGGGTGCCCTCTTCTTGACAGGCCAGCCTTCTTATATCACCTTGTCCCGCTGTTCTTGTTGTGCGCGTATTCTCAAGAGCCCTTCAATGGATATCGCATTATAATTTCAATTTAACAAACGTATAACTGACACCCCTCGCTTAAATTGAATTTACAGCCGAGTCATTTCTCTTTTCTTGCTTGATTTCTTCTCATTTCTTCTTGATTTGTGTGTTTTAAATTATAGGGTTAGCGGTGTACCCGGGGACAAAGTTACGGAGTAAAGAATAGGGTAAGAAACACTTTGCAAAAATTTAGATATCGAGAAAATTTTGAAATGCGAACATTTGAAGTGTTTGATACGCATTCGTTCCGGTTGATTATCTCCTCGAAGACTGGAAGGCGAAGTGTAAATTTAAATCTCGTTGAGCTCGAGCTGGAGTTTGTTTGGACGTGGCAGTGCGTGGCTAACTCGACTATAATCTGTTAGGGTATTAACCGGCCATTTGTAATGCCCGGAAAATGTATCCTTTTCATGTCCGAGTCCATTCCTGTGTGCGCGTTGCTTATTCTATTGTTGGAGCACTATTAATCATAGACTTTTGTGTAGCGTAATATAAACAAGTCCTTTTCATGTCATCGGATACCTGACGTATTAGAATAATGCAGTGTTTATCGTCGCTATCATCACCAATTTTGTTTATTTCTTCACAGCTCCGAACACATTTCTTGCCATTATCATAAATACAGCGCGTGGGTGGCCTATCGAAAGCTGCGCTTAAACTTGAAGAAAAGCAGCATTTAATGCAATTTAACAAACTTGTGGTGTTAGGTATTTGTGAGATGTGAGATGCGCATCAAATGTTGCTGATGCACCTTTAACTCCCATCGGAGTGTTTACATTGATGCGATAAAAATTATTAAAATACTTTTGGTATGATAAAAACGCAGCGCAACAAAACAGGTGGAGATGTGTGACAAAAGATAATCTCTGGAGAAATCAAATGGGGATTAAAAAGGCAGACGGAATTTACGCCCCGTTGTGAACCAACTCCAACATTATACAACATTCATCTGTTTTCTGTTTACGTCCACATTCAAAACTGATCCTTTCTTTCTGTTCATTTTTGTTCCGCTTTGAACAGGTAGAATTTCAATAAGAAATTATGAGTAATACAGGGTGTTAACCTTTACGTACAAATTTAACTTGAGAATTTCTTCCAGTAAACTCCTGAATGTTTGTTATCAGTGGGGATATATGAGCTTGAAAAGCTTGTCATTTTGTTGCCACCTAAAGTCGTTTTTTCGCGCTCTTTTTACGCCAGTTTCTGCTCTTTGGCTAATGCTGGGTAATTTGTTAGGCGAAGTTATAGTGATGTCGTTATCGTTATCCGGAAGTTTGCCGGAACGATCTCGTTTAGGTGCGCACTTAGAAGACTGAGTTCATCATAACATCCGCGCGATTAGACGCAGCAAAGCGACGCGACGATAATTTAAGTATCTCAGCTCGGCGGTGCTGTGAGCGCTCGTCCTTCTTTTCACACCATTTCCCCGGAGCATCAGCGCCGAGCAGCGCCACGACCGCCATCTTTTATCCCCCCAAGCTGCTCGTACTAAACGCGCGCCGACTAATTATCATTAAACCATCTAAATGCTAATTAATGCGGCTATTTTCGCGCGCCGAACGCGATTCGTGCCCGCCGGCTGCATGCAAATGAAGTGCTCCGTTCGCAAGCATCCCCGAGGGGCCGCGCGCATTGCACAGATACGAAGGATTCTTGCATTGTCCGAAAAACATCGCTGTTCTGGCACGTCGGCGGCTCTTTACCAGCTCCGACTACCCATAATATGTGCGGATTTTCATACTTTGTCCGCTCCCTATAGCTATGTTCCTATGTTATTAGATATCTTCGTACACGTGAACGTGCAGAACTGAAGAGAGAAGAGCGCATTGTGTCCATATATGGAAAACAACGCTTCTTTGAGCTCTTTCGAAGATTGGGGATGGCCTGAACGTGTGTGCTGGCATGTGTATGTGTGCGAGGGATTTACGGCAAATGGCGCGATGAGCAGCAGACGGCACCGCGATTGCGACCTGCATACTAAACGGGCGTCGATAGGGTGAACCGCAACATTATAATCCGCCGCCTCCACCCAATTCACTTTATGCTAAAAATTCTTGCAAGCCGGCACAAGCATCGCCACCCCACACGACATAACAATTTTGAGCCTTTGAACAAACCTCGCAAAATACAGATATGAATTTCTGTCCGGGGTGGTCTTGCGGTATGGGGTCGCTTGCAATAACTAACAGATTAGGTATAGCTTTGTTGCTTTATTGGATAATGTGGGATACGATGCGTCGGGGGGATCGAGAATGTGACTGCGATGGACGTGGGAACTGCACATCTCCAGGGAGTTGCGTTTGATCCCATCCCGAGACTTAATCCACCACATTGCGGCAGCCGAACCAACTCAAAACCAAACACATCCCTCACACCGTTCACCGTTACACAGCTTCTTCTATATATCCTGATGCATGCTCCGCGGAACCGCTTCAATCAGAATACAATATCGTAACTAAGGACTAAGGAGCTCGAGGAGATCAAAAGTGCTGAACGTGTTCAAGTCG
>JARJDT010004162.1:0-13576 GCA_030264655.1 Leptusa sp. GC000079
TTTAGAAAATTTCAAAGTCTTTATGAAGAAATAAATTGAAAACAATAATATAATCTGAAAATTAAATACGCAACAATTTAAATCGAAAATGTTTCTAGTGTTAAAAATAAAAGATTCCGCCGCGACGCATCTCTGGCTTGCTTCTTGGTCGACCGTGCATGCTCTAAATACTTATTGAATTTTCTTTGATTTTTCGCTCAATGCTCAATCAATGTTTAATTAAGTACATTAATTATTTTCTATTATTATTGTATACAATAAATTTAAAAAAAAATTTAAAAAAAAACTGAAAAATCTTCTCTAGCAATTACTACAACTCGCTCCGCTTGTTGTCCCAGTTGCCAGTTGTAGCGTTGTAGACTTAAGAATATGAAAATTCAATCATTACCTGTATGTGCTACAAAGTCGCGCAATGATCCGCAAATGATCTTGGAATGCATTGTTATAAACAGTACAATGATGATTTAACACAGAAACCTGTAGGATAAATTGTAATTGTTGCCATGCATACAAGTACAGCATTCAATAATAATGCCAACATTTATATTGAAAATTTGACAATTAAATATGCATTTTTAGAGAAAAAGTATTCATAACAATACTCGTATTGAATAGAATAAATATGTTTCTACAGTTTTTTGGATTGGGACTTGGTAATTTTAAAGTTTCAACACAGTGTTTACAAACTGTGAACGACTTGCTAAGAATACAATTCGAAATTAAGTCCTATGATTAAAAACTTAAAAAGTGTTAGCCCAACGCGGGGCTCGAACCCGCGACCCTGAGATTAAGAGTCTCATGCTCTACCGACTGAGCTAGCCGGGCCGATATGTTGCGCGTTGAAAATTTTGTTTCTGAACATTACTGTAAACAAGAAATTGTTGGTAAAAAAATGTTGCTCTTGTTTATTGTAAATCAACAATTAATGAAACGGTAATTTATAGATTATCAGAATAGACATTAATAGTTTAAATTAGAATGGTAAAGTGGCACGTCAGGAGGTCCTGTGGCGCAACGGATAACGCGTCTGACTACGGATCAGAAGATTCCAGGTTCGAATCCTGGCAGGATCGGCGAAGTTTTGCACAAAATTCAAAGGATCGGCCCAGTCATATTTTATAACAATATAAATCAAATAAATACGCACGGAAATATTTAGGCGATATCAATTACGAAACATTATACAAATTGTGATACAAATTGCAAAACTTAATTTATTACACGAGAGTTATAAGACCAGAATATACTCAATAATGCAAAAGTATTGCCGCTGTAACATGATATTTCATATCTTTTAGTACTTCGGCAAAGTTGCAAAGTGTATATTTATAGTGTCTATAGTTTTATGAATCGCCTTCAAGAATTACGATGATAAGAAAATAAACCAGAGATATAGTTTACGTTTATCCTGTACAAAGCAATATAAACGCGGCAACGGAGAGGTGATATGAGTAAAAGCTAATTGAATTAATGTTGTCGGTGCAAAACTCAATTGGCTATTAATTTGAAGTTATTGCTTTTAATTAAACCGTGCACCTACATATTATTTTATGGGTTTAACATTTAAGAAAGATGTATCATGCACTTAACACAGACGCATCAATATGCAATAAATATAATTAATAATAATTGTATGTTTCAATTAATTAAATCTCGTAACTTGCGACGTAAAAGTTTACCATTCGGACTTTTCGGAATAAGCGTAACAAAACGAACACCACCTCGTAAATATTTAGGAAATGAAACAATACTTTTTATAAAATCCTGAATTTCTTCTTCGCTTAAAGTACTTCCTTCTTTTTTAACGACAAAAGCAACTGGTAACTCTCCATGCTCTTCATTCCTCAGTCCAACAACAGCCGCATCAGCAATATCGCCATGCGTCATGAGCAATCCTTCCAGTTCGGCAGGATGCACTTGGAAACCATTGTACTTGATCAACTCCTTGACATGATCAACAATGTACAAATATCCTTCTTGGTCATAGTAACCCAAATCACCAGTTGTCAGGAAACCGTCAGCCATAAAAGTACATTTTGTATCGTTAAGATTTCCATAATATCCTTTAGCAACGAACGGACCTGCGATCAATAACTCGCCGATTTCGTTAGGGCCCAATAGTTTCTTGTGGTTTTTGATATCGCGTATCTTTAACTTTCCTTCCGGGATTATTTTACCAACTGAACCACTTTTTTGGCAGTTTAATGGAATGCTAATAACTGAATAACTTAATTCAGTCATGCCATACATTTGATAAATCTTAATATTATTAATTTTAAACCTAAAAATTTCATTTAATCAAATTAAGAAACAATCGGAAAACAATAAAATTGGCTCGTACCGTTTTTTAACGTTATCTTCAACTGTTTTAGGCAACGGTGCAGCTGCACAGAATACATTTTTCAATGAACTCAAATCATATTTATTTAATTTCTCGGTTTTTGAAAGCCATACCATTAATGGTGGAACCATAGGAATTGTCTGTATCTTGTATTCTTGAATAGCATTGAGAAAACCATCGTTGTTATATTTCACCATAAAATGTGTACAATTCCCCATACAAATTGATAACAGAATGATAAAAAAACCATATGCATGAGTAAAAGGCAATACGAGAAGAAATTTTCGCAGTAATGAATTTATATCGTTTGGATCACTTAAATTAATTGTTTTTTTTACATTGAAAATTTGAATTCTTAAGTTTTACTTACTTAAACAATGAATAAAAATAATTAATATTGTAATGTGTTGTCATTACCGCTTTAGGCATTCCTGAAGTGCCGGAAGAAAACATTATAACTGCCACATCATCAGTTTTCAAAGAGATTGGTTTGAAATTAATCAAATCAATCACTTCATAATCAATTTCTTCCAATACAAATATCTTTTTAATATAATTCAGTTTAGTGCTTGATTCTTTGTATACTGAGTGCATTTTTTCCTTTGTTTGGCGCGAACAAAATATTACACTTGGTTTAGTTATGTTTAAAGCATTGAAAATTTCAACTGCAAGAAAGAAATAGTTAAAATTTGAATTGGGAAATTTTTCGAAAAGAATTACAATTGTTGTAAGTATGACTTATGTTTACAATTGGATAACCAGCGAATAAGCATCCTATAACAGGAATGAAAAATTCCAAGTGATTCTCACAATAAATTGCAATGTTTGGATTTTTTTTTTCTTCCAGTTTTGAATCAATTTGTTCTTGCAACAAATCTTTCAATAAACGAGCAATATACATGCTTTTATTGAATAAATCTTTGAATGTTAATTGTTGTTTATTTTCAACATTTATCTGTAATTTGTTTATAAAACTTTTGAAATCAGTTACTTTACTTAAATACAGGGTACTTACAAAGGCAACTTCGTTGAGCGATTTGTTTTTCTTTTCAAGTGAATCAAACATTAAAATACCAAAAGACTGTTTTAGAATTGGATTGACCAAAGGAGGTCCTTTAAGGACACGTCTACATTTGTTATCAGTCATTTTCATAATGAATGGAAGTAAGATTCGACAAAGTATAACTTATACGTATTAGATATTTGCAATTATTGATTTACAAGCAATTAAATTAATAATAATAATTCAAAATGTATTCGTTTTTGCAATATGTTGATTTTTAATTGATATTTTTAATATGATTCAAAGAATTTATTTTGTTTGGCGGAATAACGGCTGATTTATGATGTGCAATCAATAAATAAACTTTGTTCATAAATCGTGTTGTTGTCTGTTCATGATATGAAACTGTAAAAAAAATTATAACAAGAAATTGCTAAAAATCCAGAAAAAATGTTTCATATTAATTAATGTTTATCTATCTCAAATGCCTAAATTCTATAGCTTAAAATTGATGTATAGAGTCCAAAAGTAGTAAAAACGCAATCAATAAAACATGATTACAGCAAAAATAAATAGTTCGTAGACCTCTTGCATGTTAATCTAAACTACATATCAAAAACATGCATAAAGTAACAATAAAAATTGTAACTTTGACTTTTAAATGTTTCCTTGCATGTGCTTTCATGCTAAAACAATAATCATTCATAAAATCAATGTTTCTATTTTTAAACTTGATATAATCATCCATCGCATTATAAAATCGCGTAGGTGTTTAATAATAGAAAAAAATTTGATTCACTTTGCAGCATTACCTACTCCTACACTCGTTCAAGTTAATCTGTTAAAGCAAAACCGAAGGATGAAGGATAAAGGAATAAAGATTGAGGGTGTAAACATGCGCCGAACAACGCGCCAACGATTTTCCCCTACGTGCAGTGGAAAGTGGAAAATGGAAATGGGGTAGTAGTAGTTTAGCAACGCTCTTGTAGTGAGGCGTCGCGACGTCGCGAATTTTTCCACCAAAAGACGCTTACTGCGCTGCTCAATCGCTAGTGGCAAACTGATTGTTTATTTAAGTGTAAATAGTTGTACATATTAGTAGCAAATAAATAAGTCCTAGTGAAGAAACTAATTGAAATTAAATTAGGGGTAAAATGATATAGTGAAAATTAGCTGAAGAATGCAAACGAGAACCGAGTCTGACTAGTCAATGCAATTAGGCTACATCAAACTCTAATTTAATTAGTGAAAGTAGAGCTGCAATAAAGGACAGAGGACAAAATAAAGCAGTCTTTGTCGAGTTAACAAACGCTAATCTGTGGATATTAAAAGCAGCGAAATCAAGCTAAAAGCCAAACAATAAACATGTCATTGGTGCGTTGTTGTTTCGAGTCGGCAGATGTATCAGAAGTCGTGGAGACTATGCTGGCAAAATGCACAGATGCTGGATGTAAGTAGCATAACAATTAATAGCCATTAATTAATATTACAAATAAATATTAGAATAGTTGCGATTTGAAATTTGCGCTTTATTGATTAGGTGTAAAACAAACATGTGCATAGGTGGCAGCACCATCCACAAAACCCGACATCGTCGGCAAAGTTCGGTTTGACTTTTAAGGTCACTTTTGACGTTTATTTTATTTCGATTTGAAATATGACAGCAGGACGAGGACGATTGATGTCATCGACGAGTTCCAAGTGCTTCTATTGCTTTAAATTATGGGAATTTTGCGTGTTTGTGCCGATTGTAATTATTAACCATTAACAATTCACAAGGTCTTGTCTAGGCTGAGTCAATGCATTCGTAATGTAGCCTTTATTCCATTTAAAATATTGATTTATAACCTTATCGCGAGTGCAGTGTACTTAATCTCAGCAACATGATTGGTAAAAATTATTAATTTCTTAATTAATTAAGTGTAATTGAATTTGTGTAGGTTGTTGTGGTTGTTGCAATGCTTTGCGGCCGAGATACAAGCGACTGGTGGATAACATCTTTCCTGTTGCTTTGCAAGATGGGCTGGTCAAGTCCAACATGGAAAAGTTGACCTTTTACTCTTTGAGCTCCCCAGAAAAACTCGACCGAATCGGTGAATATTTATATCAGAAAGCTGCCAGGGACATATACAGGCGAAGATATGGGTAAGTCCATACTTTAATTTTTTTTCAAACGAACATAATAATTCTACCGAGTGATCAAATAATATTGATGCCTTTTCAATTTTTTGCTCCATTTTTGTAGGTTGCTACATTCGAATTTCGAGGTTATATTAGCAGTTTGCAATTTTTTTTTCAAATTCAAATTTTTAAATTTAATATCAGATGTTTTGCTGCAACCAAAAAAGTTAACGTTTGATATGTGAGGTTTTAAAGAAGTTTCGAATGTTCATTTTAGATAATTCATGATTATTCAATGTTTTTAATTGATATATTACATTTTTAAATTTATTTTATATTTTATAAGTAAAATAATAAATTGTATGTTTCTGAAATGCTTATTTGGCTTGAAAAATTAGAGTTATTTGCATTCCAAAGAAATATTATGGCTCAAAATTCAAATAAGCTTCAATATTATTCGATTACTAAGTATTAGCAAAGAGAATATTGTATTCTCTTCTCTTCCTCTATGGTATTAGTAATTAATTTGAGTGTAGATTTGTTGTTATTGCAATGGAGGCAATGGATCAACTACTATTGGCATGCCATGCACAACAATTGAATTTATTTGTTGAGAGCTTCCTGAAGATGGTCCAAAAACTCTTGGAATCCACCGAACCAGAATTGCAAATCTTAGCAACACAATCCGTATGCAAACTTTCCTATTTTTTTAATTAATTTTAATGAATCCTTCAAAATCGCTAATTTCTTTGTTAATTATAATGCAGTTTGTGAAATTTGCAAACATTGAGGAAGACACGCCATCGTATCATCGCCGTTATGATTTCTTCGTGAGTAAATTTTCAGCAATGTGCCACAACAACGATTCCGATAACGTAACGCGCGATAAAATTCGCACAGCAGGTATTAAAGGCCTCCAGGCAGTCGTGCGCAAAACAGTCTCAGATGACTTGGTCGAAAATATCTGGGAGTCTGTACACATGGACAAGATCGTCCCGAGTTTATTGTTCAACATGCAAAACTCGCGTTTTCACACCAATGAAACGGGTGTCGAGTCAGCCCCCGACGATCAAGCTGACCCGCCAATGTTGGCCGAGACCTGCATGCGGGAGTTAGTCGGACGCGCTTCCTTCGGGCATATTCGCGCCGTTTTGCGGCCGGTATTAAGACACTTCGATTTACACCACTTGTGGGTGCCTAACGAGTTTGCCATACACACATTTCGCATAATCATATTTTCAATACAAGCACAATACTCGTATACGGTCGTTGAAATGATGATGTCGCATTTGGACGAGAATTCGAAGGCGACGCCGAAGATCCGCACAAGTATAGTCGACGTTCTGTCAAAGATAATCGCTATAGCCGCCGGGGAAAGTGTCGGCCCATCAGTCCTCGAAATCATTAACTCATTACTGTCACATTTGAAAGACTCTGTGCGACATGGGTTAAGCCAAAATGAAGAGAAACAATACCAGGACGCGCTGATTAACGCACTGGGCGAGTTCGCCAACCATTTGCCTGACTATCAAAAGATTGAAATAATGATGTTCATCATGAGTAAAATTCCGTATCCGTTGGTTGATAGCCATACGCCAGCTGACAATATGTTGCAAAGCATTTTGTTGAAAAGTTTATTGAAAGTCGGCACCAAGTATCAGACAATACATTTGAATACGACTTTTCCTATCTCGTTTCTTGAGCCTTTGCTAAGAATGTCATTGGCGACCGATCCTGATATGCGTGTGCTCGTTCAGAAAATATTGCACACGTTGATTGATCGTCATCATAACATCGAGAAACTTGCCAAGGCGACGATTAGCGTGGACGAGTTGGAATTAACTCTGGAGAAAACGTCGCGGCCTGATTTAATATTTATCAACAAACATGGGCCGATTATTTACGACGCACTGTATACTAGTCTACAGTTTGACTCAAACACGGCGGAAAACATTCAAGCAGTTTACACAACTTTAGCGCTTCTTTGTGTTGAATTAGCAAGTGAAGAGACTGTACTTGAATTATTACAACTCATTTTAGGGTACGTTAATCATCTAATATTTAAATTATAATTAAATTTAAATTGTGCCTAATATAACATTAGGCGTTTTCGCTACGCATTTGGTTATTGATTATATTTATTGGTTTTTTTTATTATGAATTCACAAGGAAAATCATGAACTAAAATCCAAGCTAAAATCAAATAGTCTGAAGATACGGCGTTTTCGTTTGGCATTTGATTTCTTGACCAATTTTGGTTACTAAAATATATAAAGCGTTTAAATAAAATTGTTTTGTTGCAGTATTCAAAGTTTAGCTCTAAGTAATCAGACACTGAACCTTGCACAAAAATACAATCTGCACGCGATTGTCATCAGCCTCTTGGTGCTCATCCCCAGCGTTGTTTCAATCCCTCAACTCTTAGAGTACTCGCACAAATTGGTCAAAGCGCGCAAAAAGGAAGCGCTGTATATTTTGCCTGACTTGAAGGATAGTTACCTCACTGGTGTTATGGTTAACAAATTACCTCATTTATTAGTCGACCAGGTTTGTTTGACATTCAAGCCTGTATTATTAAAATTTATTTAATGAATATATTAATTTGGTTTAATTAGATGGCAATTTGCGAATATGTAGCTGCAAGTGGCCTTGATACGACGCGGTTGTCGTCAACATCACCGTACGGTTCCGGCGGACTGGGAATTGTCGCCAGTTCACAACGTCACAGTTGGGTGGAAACAGGCGCGCGTGGAAGCGTCGCCGAAATTATTTCAAATACTGAGGTGAACAGCGCATCGAGTTCTCCTGGCTTGCAAAGGGTAAACCCACTTGTTGATTAATTGTTTATTAATTAAGTCCTCTTTTTTGTTTCCGTTCCTGAGTCCTGTTCATTTCCCTTTCCTGTGCAGAAAAAGACAACTTATCCTTTCATTCTTGAGAGACATAAAAGTTGGGATGGCATTTTACAGTTCCTAGAAAGCGAGCCAACAACAAAACGCTCTAATAAAAACCTGTTATCCAACACATGTTCTTACCGAAGTAATAGAAGTTCCTATTTTGTGAGATTCCTTACATTATTGTCTTACTATTAATTATTTTCTATGCTTTCAATGAGTTTCACAAAAAAATAATTGTGTAGAAAATGCCGGAAGAAGAATTGACGTTTGAAAGTATGAAACACGTTTTGAGCGAACCACCTGAAGTTCGCAAAGAGGCAGAAAACGAGAAGCGAGAACTAATCAGCAACACATTCAGAACTGCCACGTTTACAGAGTTAACTAAAAGGACTCAGCCAAAGGTAATCATTTATTATTTTAAAAAATGTATTGTGTTTTAAAATAAAATTGATTTTTGCAGCATGACTTATTACATACCAAGTTGAATGAAATATTCAAATCCATTTCAGTCACGGAGCCAAATGGGCCGAGGAAAGTCGAGCAGTTGAAAAGTGTTCCAGTTTATGAACAGAATTTTCCTGAATTATTTATTCATTAATTGGTTTTACTTATTATTATTATTGTTAACTATTTACAAGTTCACTAATGAGAGTTCATATTTTTTTATTCATTTATACTTCTATTCTGTTGTTTTTTTAATTAAACTCCAACAATCCATACCTTAATCAAATCAGAAGTGACAATAACCTGGTAATACTTACATAACTAATGCATACGTAAATTAAATATAAGACCAACTTAACTCATTTTCTGATTGAAACGAAACAAATATTTAATTAACAAAAACCAAGTTATAAAATATTCAATTCGAGTCAAGTGAACTCTGCACTGAAATATAGATATTTAATATTGAATATATTCAACTCATAAATGTGTTATTCTACGTTAATAAATATGAAATTTGTTAGACGATGTCGATATACTTTATGTAGCGAAGATTTATCATTGTTAAATAATTTTAATTGTAAATTCTATTGTAACATAAAACTTAATATGGGGGTAATAAGGTGATTCAAATCAATTAACTCATTCTAATATGTATCCAAATTAATATGATGTACAGTAGTACAGAATACATATTAGTTAACAGCCATATTTTAAAAGTTCTAAGAAATGAAATGGTGATGTGTACAAAATGAACATAATTTAAAAATAAACTAATCATAAACGAATGATTTCAAATAATTTCCATGACAACGATCATTTTAGTTTGTTTATCATCTTGTCAATTGTCACACAATAAATTGGTGAAAACGAATAGATTATCGCAATGGTAAATATGAAATAATTTCAATGAAAAACTCTAAAAAAACGTTTTTATTTTAACAATTAACATAAATTGTAGGCGAATGAAATAGAAGAAACACTCAAACGTCTGCATTCGCATGAAGGTGTCGAAGGAATAATTGTGATTAACAGTGAAGGAATCGCCATCAAAAGCACCATGGATAATGCAATTACCGTGCAATACGCTGGATTGATAAGTTCTCTGGCTGAAAAATCGCGTAGTGTGGTGCGCGACTTGGATCCTAGCAATGACCTGGTTTTCATACGCGTGCGGTCCAGAAAGCATGAAATTATGGTCGCGCCAGATCGCGAATATATCTTGATGGTAATACAAACACCTGTTAACTAACACTTGCAGAGTAACAACTCAATCTGTTGTTACTCTCGGATAAATATACACGACTTTTATACACATTTTTCAAAAATAAAACACTACTTATTTCGTAATTGCACTTTATTGTTTTGTATAATTTATTATTTTTTATAAAGAAATTAATTGTATAAATTTATTTTTTTCAGTTTATTAGAGTCCTATTTTCGATTTTCGAGTATTTTCCGAGTCCCTAGATATAGATTATGTATATAGGCACATCGATTTCAGTACAGTCTTTATACAGATTCAAAAAGAGAGCAACAACAAATATTTTCATTTCAATTTTCCTAATTATTTGAGTTTTTTTAAGAAAGTAACTATCCAATTTAAATACGTAACTTTGAGTTTTACTATTTAATTGATTTAAGTACATAATTGACTGCTTAGGCAAATACAAATATTTCTTGGGATATTTGTAAATTTGTTTTTTCATATTAGTATTAATTTGATTCATATTCGACTTTTATCACCATGAAAAGGAACCATTGAAGCAGCTTTCATGAACATGAATAAGTATAAACCGATAAAATGACTAGTTAATGTACCTAATATAAAGAATTATTTAACAATTGCATACAAATAAAAGAAACAATTTAAATTACATTTTAAAAAATAAGAAATAATTGAAGGCGATATGAATCACAATTAATCAGTATAATATCATAGTCATAAATAAATTAAATAACTAAACTAATTGGTTCATTTATGTGTACTTCTAATTGAATTAATTGAACTTATATTTTCCGATTTTCTCTAATATACTAATATTGTTCAATTATTGAATAATAATTATTTAAATAGAAGACGAAGGCACAGCAAACGAGCAAAACTAACACTTGTTTTGTTTGTGAGATTATAAATAAATTGGTTTAAATAATTACGTTAATTAGTACGTTGTAATCTGCTAACATAGCCGGTGCTTGGATGGAAGATTTTGTAATAAATAATCATAAATAGTATGCCGACAAAAAACGAGATGAAGTTAATATAAACTATAGGTATATAATACAGGGTGTTCTTTAAAATATCATCAGCTTTTAATATCCACACAATCATACAGATTATGTTTTCAACGCACAGCGTTAGATAGAAGAAGACATACTTCCAAAAGGTGCGTCCATCAGTGAGACTTACATGCGTAAAAATGTAAACTGTTCCAAAGATTGTATAAAATAGGAAGTCGTAGACGCGGTTATTGTTACAAAAGTTGAGTTCATGTGTTGAGTATAATAGCCATATTACCATGAACATCCAGTGCATGAACAGGGCAAGGACTGTGTACTCTGGATAGATTGATGCTACAACACTTATGCACATAATTCGAGATACTAAAACAAACAGACAAAACAATTATTGATTTTTAAAGTACTTATTTAATAAATGGCAGGAAAATAAAATCAAATCTAGTGAAACTCAACTAACCAGTAACTAAAAAGTGCCACATAAATTGCATAATGGTACCTGCCCATGTAATATTATTCTTATTGGTTAAAGAAACTCTTAATAATCTTTGGTAGGATGCCATTGACCAAGCCATACTCACAAAACTACTCCCAATTGAAAGCAATTGATGTATAACTGCAAAATATCAATTAATTGAATAAAATTTCCATTTTATATTAAGGGTTTTCGAGTGAAATTGGTTGGTTACCAAATAATAACCAATGTACGAAAACGCCTTATTTAAATAATTATTATTTCTGTGAGTATACTTACAAGTAAAAGTGTTGTTAATACCCTGTCCATGAGTATGAAAAATAATTGACAATTGTAGAATTTGTTGTGGTGCAGCTTCCAGGAAGCATTCCAATACTCTGAGCAAAGCAACATCTGAATCCTCCTGCACCATAAGTTTATAATACTTTCTTTGATTCTCAATATCCTTGTTCTTCTGTGCCTTCCTAGACTTGAGAGCATATTGCAATGCATCAAAGTATCGCAAGACCGGCGCTAATTGAAAAACTAGGATAAGAATACAGCAAGCACCTCTTTTCGTTAATCTATTAGTTAGTGTCGCATTTGCTTTGCCTTGATCTAAATAATACCTAAAAATACATTTCATTAACACCACACTTAAGTCAATGTCAAGAGTTGAGTCAAATCCGCCTACATTCGTATACTGAAGGCCGTGTTGGTGACGGCTGGTATGAGAATGAAGCCTAATGTTGTGCAGAAGTAACCGAATTGATTGTTGTAATAGTAGCGATAAGCCAAGTTCAGATCAAGCACCAGATCAACGAGATGACTAACGATTGAGATGACAAAGCCAGCAATGTCCAGATTTGTGGCGCGATCCCGGGATGGCAATCGATCGACTTGATCGATCGGCTCAGCGTCTGGCTCGCACATCTTGCTCTGATAGATGACAGTCATTTCATTGTCTGGTGCAGTGCTAATCTAATCTAGTGTGGAGATTATCTATGGAGATCACATGTAGCACTCGAACTCAAACAATGCGCAGCACTTAACGATAACGAACAAATTACACTCGCACTCGCTACTGGCATTTCTCATTTCATTTCTACTTGTGCGCTTCGCGAGATCGTGGGAGAGCAAAAGCCACAAAAAGCAGTCAAATTCAAAACATATGACTCAATTCTGACACTCGCAAACGTAAGCACGTGCAACACGTGCAAAGACAAGAAGGATAAGCTATCTTTATAGAGGTAAAGAAGAAGGATAACAAAGGAATGTTCGCCATATTCGCGACCTTGAAGACAGGTGCTACAATGGGTGATTTTTCGCAATTTTTGGTTGGCTACTGCGTTACTGCCAAGCCAAGAATGTTTGTTACCGTGACGTCATAACGGTTTAGTCAAAATTTGGTCAAATTAGACTTGGCTGTTTGCACGTAACAATCAACAATACTTAATAATTAATTAGAATAATTAATTGTTGTTCGATTGTGATTGTGACACAAGCAGCCGGGAAAGAATTTTGTTATAGTAAAAATGGTTTCAAACTTAAGTAACCAATCAGAAATCTAAAGTGCTATGATGCGTGACGTCATTATTTTTCCTTAAACTTTTCCATTAACCAAATGGATGTTACTTAAGCAAATCACTGACCAAAAGCAACGTAAAATCGTCTAATGAACAATGGCCTTTTCATGGTTGTGGAGGAAAGTCTTGTTCTCGGTTTGATACAAAAAAAAATTAAAATATCTCGGAAAATTGCTTAAAAATGTAATATATCTTGTTGGTAAAATAGTTATTAGTCATTATTTTATAGCGTCTTTACTAGCAAATAATTGATCTATTTTACCATTAATTTAGAAATTGAAAAATAGTTAATTTGTGCGTGGTATTCATACTAATTTCCGGGGCCTAACCTATTTGAAGTCGCACATTTTGAAGACTTGTTGCGGTGTTTATTGTAATTTGTTAAAAAATTAAGAGAGTAATAAACAAAATACAGAATGCCAGTTGATCATAGACGAATCAACGGTCCCGAAAATACAATCCCATACATTCTGTACACGAAATTAAACACAA